>JAOYSI010072469.1:4364-21467 GCA_025775065.1 Hiodon alosoides
TCTCTCTCACTCTCTTCCTCTCTCTGTGTCTCTGTCTGGTTTCCTTCTGTTTCTCTCTCGCTCTCTTCCTCTCTCTGTTTCTCTCTCACTCTCTTCCTCTCTTTGTGTCTCTGTCTCGTTTCCTTCTGTTTCTCTCTCACTCGTTTCCTCTCTCTCTTCCTCTCCATCTCGGTTCCACTCGTTTCTCTTCCTCTCTCTGTGCCTCTGTCTCGGTTCCTCCCGTTTCTCTCTCACTCTCTTCCTCTCTCTGCAGTTCCACAGTGCGCAGTGCCTTCATTCTCCTCCTTCTGGCCACTTCTACCTGGTTCTTTGGTCTTATGGCTGTCAATAACAGTGTTCTGGTCTTCCACTACCTCTACACTGTACTGTGCTGCCTGCAGGTACTTAGTCTGTGTATTTATGTGTGCGTCTCTGCTCATTCTTGGATCAGTGTGTGTGCACATGTGAGGGAGCCTCTGTGATTCTCATTGTGTGTGTGTGTGTGTGTGTGTGTGTGCCTGCGTGTCCGTTTATTTGAGTGTCTGTCTGCGTGCTTAGCGACTGCATCTCTGTCTCCAGGGTCTGGCAGTGCTGTTGGTTTTCTGTCTCCTGAACTCTGAGGTACAGGAGGCGTGGAAGCTGGCCTGCCTGGGGAAAAAGAGCGCCAATGAAGACCCCACTCACGCACCACAGGTAGAATATCCACAGCATCATTCCACAATGCTTTTAACCCACATCGTAAGACAGAAAACTAGATTTGAAACTTTAAACTTCATTATTCTTTCCTAACATAAAAATCACATTTGGATTGTGCAGGTAATATACACATGAAATTCTTATATAATTTCTTACTGAAGCCAAATAATATTTCCTACTCCTTAACTGTGCTTGTGTGTGTGTGTCTGTGCATGTGTTTGTGTGTGTGTGTGTGTGTGTCCAGGCTCAAAACTCTTACAATAGTGCTTCCCTGCTGGAGCAGAGCGGACTACACCGCATCACTCTGGGAACATCCACCATCTCTTCTGTCAGCAGTGCACGGTACGTGGCAGTGGGGCTGATGGGAATGGGGTGTGGAGAGATGGGTTTCCTGGGGCTGGAGTGAGTGCCATTGGGATGTAGGGAGCTGAAGTAGGGATTGATGTGTTGAATAGGGTTGTGGTCCTTGGCAAGTGGGGAGGATTGGATGCAATATGGTAAATGGGAGGTAGAGGAGGGAGGATAATGAATGCGTAATGAATAACATATGCTAATTAAACATGGCCTTCTCCCCACAGAGAGAACCTGCTAGCTCGACAGACTCTGGAGCACAATTTGGGTCACACTGGTGCCACAGACCTGGATGTGGCTATGTTTCATAGGGACAGAGGTATACACACACACACACACACACACACACACACACACACCCATATACACATAAAGGCATTCACATATGTGCATATAAAGGCATTCACACACACATACTTTAGCAGAAACATTTCTTCTTTGTTTACTTTTTTTTTTCCAGATTCATTTCCGCCTTAATTTCTCCCCTTTTTATTTCCTATTACTTCAGACCACTTATTCTGACCAATTTGGTGTTAAGGGTATAACCAATAAATATACCTCTGGCTTTTTGTCTGCTCGATAAAGGCCATTGACTCCTTGTGGTAGAAAATATGTTGGTGTTTTGTGCATCCTTGGTAGTGAACCTCTGTGTCTCACCTTTGTGTCTCCCTTGCCCTTCATTTCTCAGGCGAGGACTCTGACTCGGACTCTGACCTCTCTGTGGAGGAGGAGCGCAGCCTGTCCATACCGTCGTCTGAGAGTGAAGACAACGTTCACCTCCGTGGTCGCATCCAGAGACGCTTCAAACGCACCAATCACAGTGAGCGGCTGCTCACGGAGCCCACACAGAACGGCACCAAAGGTAGAGCAACGTGTGCCAGTTCGTTGTCTTTCATTTACTGCTCCTGAATATAAATTATACTGCCTCTTCAGCAGGTTGTGTACAAGCCCATTCCCTACTATACATACCCAAGAGTGTTCAGGTATGCTCATAATGTAAGTAACAATTCTAAAGGGATCCTGGATATATCAACAAATGAAGTCCCACCGTGCTTCCTGAGAAAGCTTTTATTATTACCCTGTTGACTACGGAAGTATGCTAATGAGGTTTATCGCTGTTGGTCCAATGAGATGGTCATCTGTGTCCCTCAGACCTGGATGGGAATGACCTGCTGTCCTATTGGCCAGCACTGGAGCAGTGTGAGGTTCACTCGCTGCAGAAGTGGGGCTCAGAACGGCGCCTAGGGGCCGAATACAGCAAGGATGCAGCTAACAACAACCAGCTGGATGCAGCTCTGACCAGCGGAGACGAGAACGGGTTGACACATTCACATCGGCACCGCAAGGGTGAGACCGACGCGGTAACACTGGACAAACACGGTCACTGATTAGCACTGACAAACACGGTCACTGACCACGCACTGACAAACACGGTCACTGACCACACACTGACAAACATGGTCACTGAGCATGCACTGACAAACACGGTCACTGACCACACACTGACAAACACGGTCACTGACCACGCACTGACAAACACGGCCACTGACCACGCACTGACAAACACGGTCACTGACCACACACTGACAAACACGGTCACTGACCACACACTGACAAACGCGGTTACTCTCCTGTCTCACACAGACACAGACACACACACACTACTGAGCAGTAGACCAATTGTCTCTCTATACCCTCAGGAATTCTGAAGAATCGTCTAGGGTGTCCCCCGGCTCTGCAGGGATTGTCCTCAATGGGGAAGGTCCCTAGTGAGCTGTCCTGGTATCGGACCTCTACTCTGGGTCACCGAGCAGTGCCGGCGGCCTCTTATGGGCGCATGTACTCGGGGACAGGCTCCCTGTCTCAGCCCGCCTCCCGATACTCCTCTCGTGAGCAGCTGGACTCCCTGGCCCGGCGGCAGCTCTCCCGTGACCCACTGTGCCGACAGGCCGGGGGTGGCTCACGGGACCGCCTGGAGCGCGTCCCCCCCGTCCAGCACGGCTCGCGGGAGAACCTGGATCTGCTGCCGCGGCGCCGCGAGCCAGGCCTGGAGCGGGCCTCCCGGGAGAACCTGAGTGGCTCCCGTGACCGATTAGGCTCTCGGGAGGACCTAGGGGATGCGCACCTGGGGGAGGCCCACACGGGAGGCTCCCGCTCGCAGCTCAATACCCTGCTGCGCAGACAGTTATCCCGGGAGCTCCTGGGTGGGTCCGCGGCGAGCAGTCGGCTGCGGGAGCAGATGGAGTCCAGCGGAGGAGCGGGGGCGCAGCCGTGCAGGGACTGGCTCCGTAGCCTACCCCCTCGGCAGGTCTCCAACCCTGAGCAACCAGCTCCTCCATCTCCGCCGCCTCCCATTGCTGAGCAGCAGGAGCCCCAGGATCCCCAGGACCACCAGGACCCTGCCCCTTGCCATGGCCAGCTGAACTCTGCCCCTCCTTGTAGGTACCCTATGTCGCCTGCCCCGCCTAGTCGACACACATCCAACGAACACCTGGATATCCTCTCCTCAATCCTGGCCTCCTTCAGTTCCTCAGTGCTCACCCCTCCAGCACCTGCCTTGGGACCATCCCCCTCCCTCCCTCACTCCGCTACAACCCACAGCATCTCCGAAATTTCCCCAGACTCTGAGTAAGTTATGCCCTTTCAGTACCTGTACCTGTTTTGTCTCTCCATTCACCTCCCTAGCTCTGTTGATGTACTCACGCACTCGAGTGTGGGTAATGCACTCCTCAGTCATTGTACATTGTGGATAGGGTGGTATGCATTTGCCATGCATTGCTCATTATTATGTATGTTGTATATTGTTGTGTAAGGTGACTGTGGCTGATTTCTACCATATTTCATTTCTCAGAGTCAACAGAACTGATGGACAGTCTTGATGACATCTGCCAAATCCCATGATGCAGTCCTACTGTACCATGGAACTAGGGAAACTGAGGAGTGTGCAGGGCTAAAGAGGCACTCTGGAATTTAGGAGGACTTGTGGGTAACGTTAAGGTGGAGGGACAGATGAGTAGATGAGATGGGTGCTTTGGGAGAGAAGTGTGTATGTGAGAGTGAATGAGTGTCCTAGGTGGGTGAAGTCGACCAAGGAGAGGGGACTCCTTCATGTGGAAATGAAGAATTCCAGCCATTCCATGTTTAATTGGTTAACCTTGTCCTACATTAGAAGAGAGGCCCGCCCACCATATTCACTGGAACTGAAACCTCAGACTTTACACCTGAACAAGGAGCAGAAGGAAAGGTTCAGCATACCTGTAAATAACTTTTTTTTATACATTTTTGTATCTTTTTCATCAGAGATGAATGCAAATTTTTAATGTGTCGTTTTAAAAACCGGTTGATGTCCAGCAGAAGTAACACGAGAGCTCCAAAACTGGCACTGGAAATTGGACGTATCTCAATTAAACCTGACCTAAACTTTAACTCTTTTTAAAGTTATTCTGTACCACAAAAACGTAACCCAAACCCCGACAGCCTGTCTCACCACACACCTGCGCCTGATACCCCACATCAGCTGTGCCCAGCAATCACTGGGGGCAGTGGTAACGTTTAGGTGTCAGGGCTTAGGAAAACGTGCAGGACTGCAGGATGGACTGTGACCTGTGGTTAAGCAATGGTGATGGAAGGCAGGAGTTGTGAATTGGGTTGGCACTGCAGTGTGTGTCACCGCGGCTCAGAAGGGGTTAACAAAGACTTGTCTGATAATGTGAGTAATGAAAAACCTGCTGACGAATGTTGACTTACAAAGCAGCAGATGTGCTGATCTCCGTATTCCACCACCTTTTGTTCCAAATGCATCGGGAGGTGCACTGGGTAAAGTGGAAAGACCTGCAGGTGTGGTTCCTTCCTCTGGATAAAGGCATGTTTAAATAACCTGATCAGCCCCCCCTTTTTAAGTTTCTCAGCAGATCCCGAGCTAAGGGAAAGAGTTGGCATGAGGGAATTTCCTCATTAAAGGGCCAGTGTTATTTTAACTTTTAACTAATTCAAACTCAGCTTTGAAATAAGGAGAAGGCAGGCACAGTGGAATTATGGAAAATGAAAAATCTAAAAAAATGTAACGATGGATCAAAGGATGGAGTGAATGTGACAAAAAAGCTGACCAACACATTCAGACGAGGATGAACAGGGTTTGAAGAGAAACATTGACCTAACACATGCCGTAATATTTGTGTTGTTCCATTCCTTTTTGGTCGTGCTAAATAATAAAATGTTAAATGTAACACAATAGCCAAAAATACCCACCATTTTGCAGCTGAGACAATTGGATTTTTGCTTTTTCCCGCCAGTTCAATATTACCTTTAGAATGTACAGGCAAAGGTTTATTTATTTGATATAAAATTGTTTAATTGCAATATGTTTATTTTTGTCATTGTGTCAGCGTACAATGTCTTGAGATTACGTGAGGTTTAGTGTGTGTGGGGTTGTTGAAAGGGCTGCAAGAATATTATGTGTGAGAGTGAATGCAGAATGATGGATTGAACTGTTTAATTTAAACTGACTTTCCGGTATAAAAAAATCTATTTGGGCAGAAAACTGTAAATTACCTTGAATGAAAATAAGGGATAGAGCAACCTGTAAACCTCTTTCTTTTTTTTAATTTAATTTGGACTGTGTGGTTGTCTCAGAGATGAAGAGGAAAACATATTTTCTTCAGTTAATGTGGAAACTGTATAAGAGAAATGTTGGACATTAAAGGACAAAAATCTTTCCTATAAGTGTGTTGTAATTCACAGTTTTGCTTTGCCCTTTGATATTTCCTCAGTGATCAGTATTCAGTAATACTGTTTAACCCCTCGGCCTTCAAAGGAATTTGTCGCGACCAAATGGTAAGTGCAATGTGATAAATAACCGAAAAATCCCTCACCAGAACTCCAAACCACAGATGAAACACACACATATATATATATACACACACACACACATAAAATTATATATATATATATATATATATATATATATATATTAGCTACAAGAGCCAATATACTCTTTGAGACAAGACCAAAACATTCTTCACGAAAAGGAAACAGATTTACAGAACAATACGTCATCACAACAAAAATAAGTCATCATTTTCCCAAGGCAACTGCATGCAATCCTCATCAATACATCCTTTTCATTTTTGAAAGTTTAATTTAATTCCTCAGCCACAAGCTCAGACTTTATGTCTGGTCATGGTCGATCATTCTGATGGAAATAAGCTCTGATGTGGTCCATTTGAAAATTAACTAGAATGTCTCCGTGTGGGTGCACTTTTGGTGGATTGTTTAGTATCCAGTAAATATTAGACGGACATTTTATTACAGTTTACAGCTTACAGTATCCAGTCCATGTATAGCCCTTGTCTACAGGGATAGTAACGCGCTTTCAAACTATAAAGCCGAGTCAGGAATGGTCATGTCTCTGGCAGATCTATTAACCTGCCCCTAAATGCACCATACACACAAGCTATAAAACGGTAATGAACAAAAGTTAGACAGCAAATACAAAATAAAAGTTGTAGGAGCTAATTGAACTCGCTCCATTTACCCATAAGTCTATCAGTGTGCATGGTACACAGAACCGTGATACAATCAAACTCATTGCTCGTTTGACGCTTCAAATTTTGTCATGAATACCCCCTCTGTAATAATACCCTATATACAACCAAAGACAAGTGATAAGAATGTAAACATGGAATGGCACTATTTATATAGGTATTACAACAATGAGTACAATAATTAAAAACTCACAAATACAAATAGAAACCAGCTGAGAAAAACAATAAACAGATATTACAGCACAAATGGCCACGTTGCACAACTATCAGAACAGAATTTTTTCGAACGCAAGATGTCAGACAGAATGAGGAAACTAACAACAAAAACCTGATGCACAATATAAAAATCTAATTCACAATTTAAAGTTTAAACATTTTTTTAAAATAAATGAAGCACGATGATAGAAAATAAAGAGATGCACAGTTCTATGATACTGACCAAGAGCCATAAATTAATCATTTCAGTGATTCGTTGCAAGAACGTTTCTGGAATCATAAAGATAAGTAAATAAACGCAGCATGGACTCAGCCCTTTTGCAGTGTCCATTATGTTTACCAGGGGTCAACAAATTTGGTCCTCGAGAGCCATAGTGTCTGGGTTTTTCCAACTAATTCATTAGCAGCTGATTTACCCCTTCAAACACAATAATAGGTACAATTAAATAATTAGGGGGCCGAGATGGAACAAAAACTCTCGAGGAAAAGGGATGACAACCCAGATATCCACTCTTTTTTGTAAACCATACCTTTTAAACCAGGGGTTTCAAACTACAACCGTTGTGGGGCACAAGGTAAGGTGGTTTTTGTGCTTCCTTACCTCTTAATTATTGATTTGGAATCATTATTTGGATTATAACATTTTTCATGTGTATTTCCGAAGCTAATTGAGAAGTTTTTGAGAAAAAAACTAAAAGTAGACCCTGCAGCCCACAAGGACACTCATCTTAATCCATCAGTAAGCTTATAAAATGTCAAGAACACAGTTCTTAAGAAAATTACAGCAGCTACCATTAGCCCATATGGAGAGGCAGGCTAGAGGATGAGACAGCTGCACTTCTGGAATCCCAATTCCCATTTACAAGATATCAAAGAGCAGAAGTACAGATTTTGTAGTGCAAGGTAAATGGGGGAAAAAACCATCCCATGCACTCAATGTTGAAATTGGCAAATGGCTTCAAGGACTTACATCAACACCTGCCTGAGATTTTGTGCTGTAATCAACAAGCTCAAGCCAACTTCAATACAAATTCTCAGTTGTGTACGCTGCAGTACACATCAGCTGTTGTTTCAGCAGTCCCATCCCAGTACTTCAATAGCTGAATCTACATGTGGTACTTTGTGGGACTGTAGAAATCCCACAGAATACAGAATACAACAATACAACCACCCACAGCAAAAATATAACGACAACAAAGTTTGATGAAATTTTTGGAAACTTTTCAAACAAATACGCAATGTAAATATCCAAAAGAGTAGAGCACGGGACCTTTCATTGCATGTTATATTTTTCACTCTTACTTAGTGGGAGAGATGTGTTGATGATATCTAGCCATTAAATACAACAGTGCTGGGATTTCACCCAGAAACCAGTAGATTAAGTCCGATACCTAAACCACTAAACCCCACCAGTCACAGTACCATTAACTTTTACTGCCTTGTAAATGTTCCTTAATGCACACTGTTACATATACAGAAGACCTAATTTAACCCAGTATCATTTATTTTGGAAATAAAATTACAAAAATAAAAAATAACATGCTAAAATTTCCAGACATGGTTTGATTTACCAATTACACCTTTCCACATATAAACAATTCAGCAGCATTTCCCCCGCTGAAACGCAGAAAAACTCTTCTGGCAAGTGACCACACTTCTGGCAATATACTCCTCAATAAAGGCATAACACAGTGCTTCAGAACTGAGCTGGAATCATGGATGCAAGTCATACTAAGATGATCACAAATGACCAAATTAGCTTTTTACTAATACTCTTTTGAATATAATTCATGTCCCCCCACACTCCACACAAACAGATGATCATACACGTAACATGAGACAAAGCTACAAAAACACATTTTTTAAAAGGCCTTTAAAAGATCAAATTAATCTTCACCGCTGGAAGATTCCACTTCAGCTCCAAGACTTTGCAGCTTTGTCCGATAATATCTCTTTTTATACCGGTATGCCTTCTCTTTCTGTTTTAAGGCCTTCCTTTTGTCGTCCAACATCTGGTGTTGAGCCAAGAGAAGTTTCGTTTTCAGCTCGTGCTCTCTCTCTGAAAGCTCCAGCATTCTGGCTTCAAAGCGAGAATCCAAAAACCGTCTGGGTCCGCCTCCTTGTGCTGTGGTTGAGGGGGCAGGCCGTGGATTTAAGTCTGGGTAGCTGGAGGTGGAGCTGCCAGCAATGGTGCAGCTGTGTGCTCTGTTAGGTGAGTCCTAAACGACATAGCCAATGCAATTATCCTTTTAAAATCAAAACAAAACCAGCATTTAAGTGAGTTTACTGTAATTAAGCTAAAAATCAAAAACACAGATTTCATTAGGGAGAGTAGCTTGAGTATTTCCCCCACCTTGAGAACACCAGCTCATGTTACTAGTCAAATGCAGGCGTATATCCTGTAAGTAGCTCTTTTATACTGATAAGTGGCTAAACCAAGCATGGAAAATACATTGGAACTCGTTTGCATTTTAATAAGCACACAAACCGGAAATGGCATCTTGTTATATATTACATCGATTTGGCTGTGACAGACATCCTCCTGGTCACTCCCACTTGCTGCTGCAGCACAGCTTCCTGTTTCTGAAGCGAAATACAATGCGTTTTAGAACAACACAATTCACATCAATACGCGTTTTATGCATTGCAATGTTAAACTATTTTACTGTGCATTACCTTGCACAGCTTTGGCATTCACAATGACATCAGCATCAATTGTATTCTCCAGCTTCACAATTAGACTCGGGACCATTGACGTCACTTCACGCTGAATCTCAGTCAGCGCCAGCGCAGGTATCCCAGCTGCGAGCTGCTCCTGCCGTCGTATCAGAGCGTTCCTGCTTTCCACTTTCAGCCTCTTCCACAGAGTTTTTAACATTGGCAATGTACTGGGTGGGCGGTCGGGGAAAGCTGCATTAAAGGCAATCAGCAGCTCGTTCCACGCGGCATTGCGCTGGACCATGGCGTTTGTGTCCTTACGGAAATCCTGCACTGCGTCCAACACCCCCTGGATACGCTGTAAAAAATAGAGCTTTTGCTCGTGAGTGTAATTGGGTGTCCGGTATGCCATGACAGCGTTCGTCTTCATTGGCTTAGAGTTTATTCTAATATAGGTCATGGGCGAGAAGGGTCAGGTGTCACATAGAAAGGTGCACAGTTGCAACAGTGATGTTGCTGTCAAAGTTTAAATGGATTTGTGTAGTACTTCGACCTCTGAATCATCTTAATGACTTCAGTTTTAAATTATTTATGACTGATTATAACCAGTGAGTTAGACAGGACTGCTAATCACTAATTATATGATAGTTAACACAATGATGCTATAATTTTTAGACATAAGGGCATATTACAGAAATGCAATATAATCACAAATAAAAAAGTAATCCCTTAATTTGTAGTGTTTGTTATAAAATGTATAATGCAAGTTATTAACTGTTCTGAGAATTCATTACATTATGTTATTATATCGTTTCTTTTAAAACACTGGGTGGCCACTAACTGATTAGCATGTTTTTGCTGCCTAAATTAAGTTAGAGGGTGGTGAGGATGATGTTTTTGAAGTCTTGCTGGTGAGAGCTTCAGCTAATTCCAGGCAAACGACTCTCTTGAAGCAACATGTTCGTCACCTCTGCCTGTAGTGGAATAAAAACGACGTCTTAAAAATTGTATGACATCAAGACGTAAGGTTACCATTTCATTTGGTGTGGTAGATCACCATATAATAACGACAAACTACTTCCTCTTTACACCAGCTCTGGACATGTAAACACGTGCTCAAAGTTAAACTTAAAAAAGCCAGCTGCGATACACTTTCTCCTTCGCAAACATTGAACTATACTAGAAAAAGTACAATGAAGCCACGTGACATGCCACAGACCGCTGGATACAAACGACACAATTAATATCTGCTATACTTTGTGTTGTACCTGCTTTTCTGAGAAATGCATTGAAACAGGATTCATGGCTTTTGTTTATAGGGTTAGCATGCTGCGAGATATAGCTATCCAGCTATATAACCAAAAAGAAAGTTACATAGAAACACTTTAAAATTGCATTAGTTATTATATATTTATGTTCTACAAATTTACAAAATAAAATGTAATCTTAGCAACTCACGTGCGAAAAGAGGACATTATCGCGTTTTTATTTTGAGACCTGACACTTTTGTTCTGACGCCCCCCTCCTTCATTTTTTTTTCTTTCCTTTTTTTTTTTTTGTTTTTTTTGTTTTTTTTGCGCGGCCGGAAACAAAATTCAAACAACGACTCTATGAGTCATGCGCGAATTTCATCGCGTTTATACGCGATTCATTAAACCAATCATCGCAACTCTCTCAGCAGCACGGAATGGCGTAATTTGACGTTTCTGTCTCTGATTGGACACTAGATACTAGATTCATAGAAAGAACATCAGATATAGAAAAAGCATCAAAGCTCACACTGGAAGTTGATGTAGCTTTCTATCTTCTGTACTCCTGTGCAATAGGTGGCAGCAGAGTACTCTATTTAAATATATGCTCAAAAATATAACGGTAAAGAAGAACTCACTACTGTCTTTTTGGCGCGTGGCTAGCAGTGACCGAAATAGCAAGAATGGCTTTCTAGCTAACGAGTTGTAGATTGCTGGGCATGGAGAACGAGCATCTCAGGAGAATGCCCAACCAATTAAAAAATTACAGAGCGGTCGGTTTCTGTGCATTTTATGTGTAAGTATAATAGCTACCTTGATGCATCTAAACCAAATTTTCAAACGGTAACGACGTATCTAGTTCGACTGCATATTATTTGAAAAAAAATGTTGGCTTAAATTATAATATTTATAGTCTATTAATTCTAATAGATATGCCCCCATTGTAAAGCCACATTTTTCGAACTTTTAGATTTTTTTTTTGTTGCTAAAATGTTCTCGGGGCAAGCTACGTAACAACATTATTATTAACTGCAGTATGTTCTCGGGCACCAATTGGCTTGACATTTTACTTCTTTCCTCAGTCATATGGAATATCTAATAGGGGTTGTCTGAAACGGTGGTTTAAAGTAAAGTTTAGAGATCTGCTTTATGTCCCTTGATTTGTAGATGATTATGACAACTAGATGTAACGACAGACATACTACAATCACCCCTTGCCACCTTCAGTATATGCGCAGGTTCCAAAAGTACTCCCAGTTGTGATGTGTTTCAGTGTGTGTGTTGGTTGTGTACCCCCTGTATCTTAATGTTAATTAGTTGTTCTGTTTATAACCTTTTTCAGGTCAATTTCTCATGTTTTTATTTTTCAACATATGTTGTGTGTGTGTGTGTAGCGAGAGAGGATTGGGCTTGAGGTGTCCACCAGAGATAGACCCATAGTAATGGAATCTGCTTTACTAGTGGCGCCAGTCACAGCCTTGGAGTTCTTTGCGAAGGACTACCTGTTTGCTGGTGAGTAATATCCATTACCATGGAAACCAGGGCTGTGAAGGTGGAAACATTAACCATGTACATTTGCATAGGGTTGTACAAAACATGTAATGGCTCGTTGTTAATCATTCTAGTTGATAGTGCTGGTTTGTTTGTGACAGTTAGCATCTCTGTTGCAGGTGCAGGTCCAATACTGTCAGTTTACACACTCCAAGCTTTGTCCTCAACTTCTGCATCACTGAGCGTGCTCCAGAACCAACGTATCCATGGAATTCGCTTGAAGCCAAATGTCCATGGTGGATTTGGGGGAGTTACGGAGGGGGAAAAGCTCCTGGGATCCTCATGGAAACAGAGGGTACCATTAGTGGTGTTTGGTGGCAAGGCTGTGAGGCTTGTGGAGTTCAGGGATGGGGAGACTCTCTGCCTTGATCCTTTGAGCCCAGTGGTAGAGCTACAGGACTGGGTACTGGATGTACATTGGCTCTGTGAGGGGGCAGAACTCTTGGGAATAGCTCTTGCCCACAATTCTGTGCTCCTACTGGAGGTCGGGGAAGGGCACACTGTGGCACTCTGCTCCTGCCAGGAGGGTTGTCTCCTCTACTCTGCCCTGCTGGTGGGGCAATGCTGGGACAGCTTGGTTATGGTTGGGGGGACTGTCTTCAATCAGCTGGTCATCTGGAAACCTGGAGGGGCAGATGGCAGTGTGGGGGACCAAGGCGAAGTGGGAGCAAGGGGAGCAGCCGTCAAGGGGAGCTGTGACAGGTCAGGTGGCGGGGCGGAACGGAAGAAAAAAGTGGAGCGACGTCTGCATGGGCACAGTGGAGTGATCTTTGGCCTTGCTTACCTTCCAGAGTCCGGCTGGCTGGCCTCTGCTTCGGATGATCGCAGCGTACGAGTGTGGGGGGTGGGGGCGCTGGGTGGGGACGGAGGCTGCGGAGCTCTTTCCCCCCCTTGTCTACGGGTCCTGTACGGCCACCAAGCCCGGGTGTTTTCTGTGAGACTCTCCTGTCTCCAGGTGTTCAGTGCGGGAGAGGATGGCGCGTGCCTCATATGGGACTGGGAGAGCGGGAGAGTGTCGCGTGCACTACGAGGGCACCGGGTGGGTGGCGTCAGGGCACTGGCAGTCTCTAGGGGTGGAGCTGGGGACAGTGGGTGGATGGCCACAGGGGGTGCTGACGGAGGGATCCGGCTCTGGAGATTTGAGGAAAATGATGGGGAGTGGAGTGAGTCTCTACAAGACCTGGGCTTTCAAGGTAGAGGATGCCCCAAGGTGGTGCGTGTGGTGGGGAATGGGGACTGGAGGCAGGGGGGGGTTGTGGTCAGCACAGACCAGGGAGAGGTGTACATGAGGGAGGGAGAGCAGTGGCGGCTGCTGTGGCAGGGTGGCCCGGAGTTCCAGTCCTACAGTGTAATGGAGCTTCTTTCATGTAGGGGTCAGACGGAACACAGTGAGGTAGGTGCTACAGTGCTCTGTGTTGTAGGCAGCCTGAGTGGAGAGGTGTGGGTCTTCCCCTTGTCCCAGCCTAGTGCGGGAATACAGCTGAATGCAGGTAAAGGGAAAATCCACAGTGTGCTCTGGGCGAACCAGGGACAGAGCCAGGCAGGAGTACAGGGCGGGCACCTTTTTGTGTCCGGGGCCGACGGGCTGGTGCATCGCTGGATGGTGGAGTGTCTGAGCAGTGGCGCGGCTCTCAGGGCAGTACCACTCTGTCCCTTTTTGCTGCCTCTTAGTGCTAAGCGCTGGCTGACTGCAGTGGCGTTCGTGTCCCGCCCGGAGGGAGCTCTGTGGCTGTGTGGAGACAGGAGGGGGTCACTGCTGCTGTACAGAGATGAGGTTGAGGGAGTTTTTTGTGATGAGAGAGAGGTTCTAGAGCCTGCAAGCGCCTTGTTTGGGTCCCACGGGAAGCAGGGTGTTACGTGGGTGTGTGAGCACCAGGGTCTGCTCTACAGTACTGGGCGTGATGGTTGTGTGCGGGTGTTGAGGGTGGGGTCGGGTGGGTCTGGAACGCTGGAAGTCTTGCGGGTCCAGCGGGCCTGCCAGGGCATGGAATGGGTGGAGAGGATTTTCATCCTGGACCCAGAGGTGGAACAGCTGTCTGGGGTGGAGGGTCAGCTAGGGGAAGTAGGTGCCAAGTTTTTGATTGTGGGGTTCCATTCTGTCCATTTTGTTGTATGGGACTTGGTCCGACAGGAACGTCTCCTCTCTGTACTCTGTGGAGGAGGTCATCGGTCCTGGAGCTATTGCCCACCCCGGGAACCCCAGTCCAGCAGTGTGGGTACGGTGGTGTTTGTGAAACAGGGGGCAGTGCTGGCGTCCCATGCTTCAGAGGATATCTACTCTGGGGGGGGCAGCCGGGAACTGAAGGCCGGGCTCCATGGCAGAGGCATTGGCTGTGTCTGTTGTCTGGGTGCTGTCAGGGCAGCGGACCAAGGGGGACAGTGGGAGGTCCTGGTGACCGGGGGGGAGGACACCAGTCTGTCCGTGTTGGCGGTCCAGCCACAGAGCGGTACCATTAGAGTGCTGTCCATCATCACGGACCACATCTCTAGCGTGCGCGCGCTTGCCGCGGTCAGGCAGAGGGACGGAGGGGAGGTGAGCCACAGCAGGACAGGCAGGCAGACGTCACCCTTCTCTGCCCTGTTGTTCTCAGCTGGAGGGCGAGCCCAGCTGCAGTGCTACCGACTATTGATTAACAGAGATGCAAAGCTCAGCTCCCCTTCCTGTCAGGTGATCCAGGTAGCCGGTCATCGATTGGATGAGCAGTGGGAAAGGCTGCGAAACCGGCATAAGACAGTGAAAATGGACCCTGAAACGAGGTGTGTCTAAATCAGAACGTCGAATGAATGCCTTGTTTAACGTGAGTCCTCTTTTCTCCTCAAAATGCGATTCCATTAGTACTCAGTCTGAATTAGTTGTTTCTGTGTTAATGTCATTCTCCTAGCGAGGGTTTGTGTGTAAAAGATGGTTGAATCTAAAGCCTCCTTACTACTTTGGGCCTAATGGTATCTTCCATCTGCAGTCATACACTGTCTATTCTTACTGTAAGCACGTAGTCACATTCTATATTGGTATAATAAATCAAATCAAACACTTTATGTAGTTGAATACCATTATAGTTATGGAGATTTTTCTGTCTGCCGTGACCCTTCTATTTCACTACTTCGACAACTGACCCTTGGGATTTACTGGTCAGTCGACTTCCTTTCTGCCAACCAAAGAATGCCTGGGATGTTGATTTACTGGGGTCCGTGTGGTTGGCAGAACAGTGGGACGACAGGGTTGTTTTTGCTGTTTACATTCAGAAGAGTTCATACTTGGGCTTGCAAACCGTGCTCATTGTTCACTTAGTTGGAGGGATTTATTTATTTATTTTTTTAAATTGTTTTTTAATTTTAATTTTAATGTAAAAAATTTGCCTTAACTCAGCTTGCATTAATGTTTTCGGTGGTTTCTTCCCACAAGCTTTTCATTTATAATATGATTTTATAAAATCAGATTAAATATGAAGTTTAGCTTACACGGTACAGGCCAAACATTTGCAATGCAAGTGATTATCTTTTTTTGTGCTCAGGGTAAGGACATGTTATCTGCTTCAATTAGTCCATTAGTCCAGCATTAAGATATAGTCGTCATCATTACAAACCATAATGTGCTCATTTGAGTAAGTCAGGAAGTTGATTTGGCTCAGTTGAGGATGATAAAAGTATCAGTTTTCTGCATTTATCTGCCTCTAATCAATATCAAGATATTTATATTGTAGGTATAGGTGGCTTGTTATTTTTATGCTTTGAAGGCTAGGTGCACATGTTGGTGAGTGCCAGTGTGATGGTTCCTGCATTGATAGCGAGAATGCAGTCACGAGCTGGGAAAGGCACAGATACAGTATTGTGTATCACCACTGCATTCTGCGCTCGTGAAAATGGCAACACCAAAATTGACTGGCTGTGAAAATGCCCTGTCCTTGGACTGGTATTTTTGTGAAGGGCTGTATATAAGAACATCTGCTAAACAACTTATGTCATAGCCTTTCAGTTCAGTGCAGTATTACTGTGTGTGTGTGTGTGTGTGTGTGTGTGTGTGTGTGTGTGTTGTAAAAAGAGCATGTGCCGATGTGCTCCCTGTGGTTTGTGATAAACTTCTCTGTGTGTTCAGATATATGTCTTTGGCCGTGGTAGACGATGGAGCGGAAGGGGTCCTGTTAGCTCTGGCCTGTAGCGATGGAGCTTTGAGGTGAGTGTCTGTGAACTCTGTGAAGATCTACAAGACTAAAATCATTTAGCAATGAGAACCATTGCTACGTGGCATGTATACTGTGGTGCTTAAACCAAAAAGTGGTGTAAAAGTAATGGACTCTCTTTGTCAGGCTCTTTTCAATTAGTGAAACCAGCTGCAAGTTCCACCTGTTGTGGGAGAGTTTCTATCACCAGCGATGTGTGCTCAGTGTCGCCTCCTGCTGCCTGAAGGACCCGCAAGGAAACCGGTGAGATGATGGCAGGGGAATGGTTGTCTGAAGGCTTCATGGGTTGCTATTTGGCGACATTGACTAATCAGTCCTGTAATCTGCTAAATTGGAGGAGAGTAATTGATAGGCGCTTACTTATAATCGATAAGATGTCTGTCTGTGTGCCGCCGTGATCATAGTGATGGCAGAGAGCTGTTCTTTTTGTTGATTGGGTGCAAAGACTGAGCACCTGCGATCCGCAGATGTGAAATCCAGAAAGAGCAGGTAGAGAAACGAAGTAGATGGCAGTGGTGCAATTGGAGTTTTCTAAAGGGGGCCTTTGGCAACAGGATAGTAACCTTGTTTCGGGGGGGGGGGGGGGGGGGGGGGGGGGGGGCGGGGGGGGGGGGGGGGGGGGGTGGGGGGGGGTGGGGGGGGGGGGGGGGGTGGGTTGGGGTGGGTTGGTGGGGGGTTGGG
>JAOYSI010072470.1:0-21465 GCA_025775065.1 Hiodon alosoides
TAAGCTACCCGGCAGCCCCCGCGAGGGTGGCTACAGTCCATAGCAACGGGGAGACGCACTTCGCCATCCCCGTTACATTTTGTTACAGATGGTAATTAATTTTGATGTATAAAAAATAGGAAGGCATTTGACTTGCAGTGTAAGCATACACTGTCCTAAACTTAGAGAATTTAATAATGGAATTCATTTGGGAATACGTAATGCATCTAATTAAGTAAGAACAAAAGTGTTTGCCCATATGTCTGAAATGAGAGGTGACACACTCAACACGGTATTAAAATATTTTAAAACCTTTTTAGCACTGCAAATGCAAAACATTGCATATTCTGTCATGTTTCTGATGAAGATTATTGAAAATGGAGATACCATGCCATATATATTTAGAGAGACCAAGCAATCAGATCTCTAAGTAAACCCAAATTAAAGTTAAAGCCAACTCCAGCATTTGTTTTCTTGATTGTTACATTATTTAAACCAGACCTTCATTGTTCTTCCAAAATGGTACAAATAAATTTTTTTTAAACTCTTTTATCACCTGACGTCAAGACCACCCCCTCTCCTTCACTTCTCCTCAACAGTCACCATGAAAGGCCATTTTCAGCTGCCCAGGCATCATTAGCAGACCCACACAACCCACACAAGCGGTAATAAATAAATAAATCAGCTCCTAGTAAAACACAAGAACAGGATGTTCATCTCGGAGTGTTCCTCTTGACATTTGCTGCCAACACCAGAAAGGATTGACTTCTTCTGGCTGGCATTTAGATGGCTTGCGAATTAGATGTGTAATCACAGCATGGCCCAAACCGAAATGAAAACCACTATTTTAGTGCGTTTGTTCTACTGCCGGGAGGGGAGGACGAGAGCGTGAAACGTCACGTATGTAATAACCCGAACCCAGTGATAATTGACAGGAAGCCAGGCACATTTTTAAAATAGGTGCATTATGGAATTCAGTACTAAAACAGGAAGAACGAACAATGCCACCACATGTTTATGTAATCAACAAATAGCAAAGGAGCCAAGTAATACACTGCCACCGCAAGTGAGCGGTATCTTTTTTAAAGGGCTTTGTAATGAAAGAGAGAGGCAATCCTCCTGTTATCGTATTCAATGTTATCTGTTTGCATTTCCATTTCAAGGAGGGAAAAAGACAACAGAAGCCACGCACCTCAGGATATAGCTTCTCAAAGGCCCCGGTGGAAAGGTAGCCGCTCTATCTGGCCGTTTCCACCAGCAAAGGCAGTGGCTATCCTTCCGAGGAGGCCGGCTTGACCTTTTCAATATTCACCCCCACATTGCATCCCCCGCCCCCAAACCACCGAGATGAGGGAAAGATTTGCTGCTCGGCCGAACCACCATGGCGAAAAGGTCACTGTAAACCTGCAGATGCACTGGCCTGCCTAAAGGATGAAAGATTACCCATCTCGGATATGGGGCGGTTAATCAGCCGCGGATTATAGATACCTGATTCCTTTGCACAAATGTTAAAGTTTGCATTGTTTTGTCCCGAAGTGCGGCTCACATGACAAGACACAATATTGTAATGCTTGAATTGCTGGTTGAGAGCTGCAGGAGTTCTGTTACAGCAGAGGAATGGTTTCGTCTGTGTCACGCAGCGTATACGGAGCCCTTTCCTAATTTAAAAATGTCCAGGGTATTAACTGAAATCTCCAGGAATTTAAAAAAATAATCCAACTGCCAAATGCTGAGGATATTGGGGATTTATAACTTGATACATGGGGCCAAGAAAAAAAAAAAAGGTTCACATTCTAATTAACGCAACAAAACAGTTTATAGTATAATATTTTGACAGTCAACTGTGATTCCCTGCAACCTAGAGGGAAAACCAGAACCACGCACTGCCCACAGAGATGTACACAAAAGCTACTATTGCAGGTGTTATTTTACTGTTGTGCAGGTGCTCACACCCACTAGCAACACCCCTCTGGAATGACTATGCCTAGAGTTGTCAGTAAAAACATTGGCAGTTTATTATATGCGTTTGCTTGGGACTTTGCGTTATAAGCAATTTACATGCCTAGCAGGTGCGCCTACCCATGGTTATATACACCGATTACAAATTGACACCCAATCTTTTTATATGGCCTGATGCTCACAAAAACAATTCTGGTCCAGTCCCTCCTCAATCCCTCCTCAAACCAGCAATGCCCCTTCTCAGATCTGACCCCGCTGTGAACTGGTCACCAGTCTAGTGCCTTAACCACGGCCAATATCTGTCTACTGTCTATCCTCTGAACCTTTCCAAAGCTGAGTGATATGGGAAATACGGCTTCGGTGCCAGGCTGGCAGCCGTGCACAATGTTATCAGGCTGACGGGCAGTGACACAATGATGTAAGCAGCTCATCTCGTCACCCAGGCAACAGTGTATAACACCAGTTCATCTGGTTCATTCCTGGTTTCTTTGGGGTTTGGGTTTAAGGAAATCAACGTAGCTATTTGTATGTCCAAAGAAGTCTAAAATATTGAATCCCATACAGAAATATATTTAGCCTTTTTTAGGCATTTAATTAGTATTGTATTAGTATTTGACTGCCGCATGACATGAAAAACAGCTATTATCGTCTTAAATTATGTAGACCATAATTTGCCACAAAAGGTATATATTTGACATCAATGAACACACACAATAAGTGAGAAGTTGGGAATAACGTAAAAAATATAGTATCAGAGCTGTTGTTATTTTTTTGTTTTTTTTGTTCAGTGCTTTGATTAGACATCTCATTCAGCGCCTTGCCATTTAGTTAGTTCCTCTTATGGAGAAGCCATATTTAGTGTCTGTGGTTTTCTGTTTTTAAAGACAGGGTCAATAAATCTAACTATTTGAAAATTTGAAATGTGTGTAAAAATTAAAAATTAAAAAAATTTGTTCTTCATATAGAAACAACAGAGGAAGTAATGCAAAAACAATAGAGGCCATTTGAATGAAATACCTGCCTCGGAAAGGCATTTCATTTAAATGAAACATTCATTTAAAGTCTGATGGGATATATTTATTCATTAATTTATTTTATTAATAAAAGACAGAAAACGTGAATCATTCTCTCCCTTTTTGTTGAAAAGTAATGAGCAAGTCCAATAGTATTTTGAAAACGTAGTCAATGCAAAGATATATTATTAGAGGGGGTGGGGAATAATTATTGGAAATGGAGAACGCATTCAGATGGCTTCATCGCTTCCAACTTTTTGCACTAAACAAATAGATGTTTACGTAAACAGAAAGTTAGCAAACAAAAGATGTCAGATTGCAACAGATGGCAGAGAATAAATTGTTTTGGCTTGGCATCGATGGTGAAATGGATTTGTTTGACCTTCATTACTCCCATCATGTCATTCCACAAAGCTCTTTTGTCAACCAAAATCAATTATTCTCCCTGAAAACCAACAATGTCATATTCCTGTCCCCTTCTCGCTCTCTTTATCTCACTCTTTCCCACTGTTTTTCCCCCCTCTTTCTTTCTCTCACACATACACACTACTACAGATAGCTTAAGAGAGTGGGTAATAGTCCCGTCAACCTTGTACTTGGCAAATCAATTACCATTACAATAGCTGTCTGCCCACAATGCAGCTATGGGAAACAGCATATTTTTTAATAACATTGGATATTCCTCTGTGCTTGTAAAGGACAAGTTAACGTTGTTTGACTGAGGGCAGTAATTGTCCTGAGATTGTGCTGAAAGAATTTAATGAACAGGCCCCGAGCAAACTCAAAAAGCTCAGGTGTGAGGAAAAATAGAATATCCATGCTCTGACCATTGGCGGCTGGGACACCCCCGCAGCCCTCATGTGGGTCCCACACCCCAAGGGCCCGACTCCCCACCTCATAGCAAAAAAATAAAATAAAGATTTTGGTGCACAAAAACTAGCAGCGACGATATCTAACGTGAATTACGGTCCACAGCAAAATGCTTTACTTAATTGATGGGGGGGGGGCAGGGGGGGGGCTCGAGCTCTGACCGTGCGGGGAGGCCTCTCCAAAGTCCAGGCTGCCATTGGCTCTGACTCATGCAACTGCCGGGCCCGGTTGCTAGCTTGACAGCTTCTTGATTGGGCAGACGAACACACAGCCCAGTTATCCAGGACGGGTTGGGTGGCAGATTCAACTTGTTGAAATTTTATGCTTCACTTCAGTGATTTACAAAAGCCGTGAATCAGGTTCAGGGGAGGAGAGAGGTAACACACGAATTTATGGACAAGTGCTAAAGGCACCCATAGGAGAACTATAACCAACAAAGGACCAGCATATCTTGTCATAAGTTGTTTTAAAGTGAGAATTTGATTAGTTTAATGAGTGGTTGTCATGGCCTTGCAACCTGAGAAAAATGGAACATTCTAGTGGGATGACAGAGATATATGATTCTGGAAGAAGTATTTTTTGTATGTTTTAGTACATTTTAGCACTCACCTCGAATCAAGGATTCACCTTTTCCATATTTAACACTGATAGCTTAAGAAATTCCTTGCAAAATGCATATGGCACAATGTTCATAAGGATTTAAGGATTGTTATTCATTCTTAGGAGATATGGAACCGCTATAGAAACATCACCCTGGAATGGTTCCATTTCCTCGTCTTGACACAAATGCTTATGGGATCGCTTTATCCCACCGAATCTGTAGTCTACAGTGGCCAATTAGGATGTGCATTTCATGCAGTGGCTTGAAAGAGTATCAAGTTTATTATACATGCACAGCCAAGCACTGGGTGCCCTCTCGATGTCAACTCAGTCACGTGTAATTGGTTCTTGTAATAGATTCGGAGCTTTGCTAATAAGTGGGGAAACATTATCCACACTGTTCCAGGCTCCCCACCTCAGACGATCAAAGCGTGTTGCATGTGCAGGCAAACACTGGGCTCCTTTGAGATTTTGCCGATGTCCTATAACTATTGGGCAGATTCTTTTTTAGCAACAATGAAAATCCAAATAATCAAATACACTACCTGGACAATTTAGGAAATCCTCAAAAGAATATTAAATGGCATGGGCTGCCCATGCGACTACCTCCATGGTTTTGGATCCACCACTCACCCAATCAGAACAGGACACATGAAAAGTAACGTAAGCAAATAAATGTATTGGTTAAATAGTTGCAAATAAGAAATAAACAATTAATCTGTAAACTATTAGTAATAACCATCAAAAAACAGGCCACATTTCACAAATGATACTCTTCCCTCATTGGACTAAACAATTCAACTCTGATTGGGTCAGTCTGGAAATGCAGCATGGACGCCTTTGGAAGGGTTGAGTGGCTGGTGGTTTCTGCTCTCTTAAACCCAAATGCAGTCGTGAAAATAAGTCTGCAACGCACATGCACAGCATATCACTGTAAACACACGGAGGGAAGAAAACTGCTTTAAGTTCACCCACATCCCTCCCACTTCGCACAGGACTGTGGCACAAAACCATAATAAATAAATGCCAGCTGATTGCATCCCCAGCAGTCCGAAAGCACAACTAAAATGGAAAAGACAGCCCCATGCACAATACCAAAACATACAAAAAGACCTGCTGGAGGGCTAGCTTTCAAATCAGTCACACTGCAATCACCATCTCTTGGAATGAACCTCAGCTCCAGGTGGATATGTCTGAGTGCTCTTCTTCACATGCAGTAGGGCAACAGGGCGCTAACCCCACAGCAGACTTTGTGCAGCCCACTCACACACAGAATACAGCACAAGATATTCACCCAGACGATAAGTGTTGGGGAACCTTCTTCTGCCCGCTGTACTCCATGAGAAGCTCAGGAAACAAGTAATAAAAAACACAAACAACATTTAAAAAACAAGACCATCTACCTCAAACCACTAAAAAAACTTCAGCCAAAACTAAGCAACTAAATATCCTAATTACCCCTTCTGAGCTCAATGAACTTATCTAAGGAATAAACAAAAGAAAAAACATAAGAAAGAAAAAACCGCTGCCACCAGCTCTCATCAGTTTCCGCTAGCTCACCTTATCTAGTCTCCCCCTCTCTGACCTCCTTTTTTAAAGCCCCAGCTTCCCAGCTGCAGCTGGGGCCAATTATGGACAGAGAATGGAAAACAGAAATCCAAAACTATTTCAAAAAACTAAATCAATACCCCAAAACAACTACTTTCCCCAGGTTGAGGCATAAACATCAAATATAAAGCAACGGCTTAGCAGGTTAAAGTGCTCAGATTTGTTTTTTTTTAACATTTGCACGTGCTTTCACAAACATCATGACCAAACCTGTAATAACACTACATGCTACAGTTTTAGATTTCTCGCTAACAAATTATTCACCCTGCAAAATACATTAAGCCTCATTTCTAAATAATTATCTCCAGTTAGCTAAGCCAGGGATGAAAAATTGTACTTTCTCACATTAACTGTTAAGATTACGGTGAACCAAACAGCTGAAATATTCTCAAGCTCCTTTTAACCAGCAATAGCTTAAAAAAATATTAGTTTTTATTATGTAAAATATGAAGAGATATCTGTTTTTAAATTAATTGATTTAATACAAAAAGTGGACTTTGTGGCCAGTTGCTGTCAGAGATGGTTTGTTTTATGGCCTTGTTAAGACTATAAACTCAGTGGATTAAAGAGCGTTAGAACCTCCTTGTGCGCCTCTTCGGTTGAAACCTCTTTTCACTTCAATATAGAGTGAGAGCATTTAATTTACTGTAGTACAGCCACGAAGGGTGCAGTTTGCATCTCTTTCCAAAACAATAGATGTGGCAGAACCCAGAGGCAAATCACGTTTGTATTCTAATTATTTTATGTCACTCCGGAAAGCTCTAACTTGGACGATTCAAAGCTCATCAGCCTTTGATCTTAGGGAAGTAACAAGGGATCCTGAGCAGTAGTTATACAGATTTCAAAAGTTTTTCTCCACTGCTGACTTTCAATAGTGGTAATGCACCCATTTCCATTGGCCATTATTGAGGTGTGAACAACATTGATCTGCAGAATGCCCATTTAAATGTACATTAAGATTTACCGAAACACCTGCTATTTCCATTTGATCGGTAAGTTTTTAGTTACCTTGATCTAGCACACGGAGAACATTCCTAATAAAATTTAGCTATTCTTGTGCCTTGTCAAATTGTAAAAATAAAATTGCAAGAGGAAAAGAAGTTAACCAAATCTCATTCCTGTAAAGAGCATATTTAATGTCAGGGCACTATTGCACCAAAATGAATGCTTTATGGCATGTGGGTCTTTCTGTTCCTGTGTACGTTTATTGTGACTTGGAAAGGGTGGAGTAGGACTGTCAACGATGTAGGAATATAATTAAATTAGAACTAGAAGTGGGTACTTCTACATGGACACAAACCCTTTCAAAGTAATGACAGTAATTATACATTAGTGTTTTACTTGATTATTATACTTACACTTTCAAATGAATGGCATTTGGTTGAGGAATTATATGGGTAAGATATGAATCTTTATTCATCTTGTATCTTTTGACGGTCTCGGTTTTGCTGCCAAGGTGGGTGGCTAACTAGTGTCAAGTAACTGTCAATGTTGCGTCAAGGAGACTAATGAAGCATTTATATATACAACCACTTTCATTTGCATAGATATAGTGTAAGATCACAGGAGCCGGGAGAGATCAAAGTGGGGTTATTTTAACCTTTGAAAATGAGAGGCGTATACCTATCGCGATTCAAACCAGCTCAACCTTATGAGAAACCTTTCACTGTACCAATGGACATTCCACTTTTGTAGTAAAACGATTATTGCAATGAGGAATCGGCTTTGTGCTTTTGTTTACATCACATTCAATAAACAAGCCTAAACCTCGAGCCCCTTTGTGTCTACGTGTGTGCATAGAGCCCAGCTTCAGTGCATCCTGTTTCCTACACTGACCAACTGTCATCATCTCCTATTTTTGGTTTTTACTTCCCTTAACGTGCTACAGCCCTCATGGAAGAGCCTGCCCAGCATGGTTCTTTATCCACCAGCATCTTCTCTGCCTGCATGGTGCCAATTGTCTAGTCATGTCATTCACTCCAGGCATAATTGTACAGCGCCAGTCCTGCGGCCCTAATGTTTTTTATTTTTTTGATGAAACAACAAAGAGTTTACAGAGTAGCTGGAGGAAACAGTAAAGAGGAAAGAGAGCTTGTCTGTGTGTGAGAGGTTTTATCTTTATGGCTTACTGCGAGATTTAACCCTAGACCCTCAAATCCAGGCAACACATGCATGTTCCTAGTGTTATTTTGCAGCTGGTAGATGAGAAAACATACAGGTACCTACTTTCCTATTAAAGAGACAATTAATTTCACTGTTATTCAGTTACCCTTTATTCATTTGGGTTTATTTTTGTCTCTTGGAAAAAATCATTCTTATTCATTGTGATGTATTTGTTGAAATAGCACATATTCTTATCTCTCCATTGAACACAAAAACTACTTAACTTATACAACACATTACCCATTGGCAGCTATCCGTATGTGCATCATCACAGATATAATAATTATCTTAGTAATCACCATGATCAGCATCAATTAGTTCCACTGAAAGCTCATTTCAATGAGCGACTTTCAGCACACTGAATGTTAGAGCGCCTGGTACAGAAGTGCATTAGATTAATGTACCACTGTGGACACAATTTCACAACAAAACCAAACATTGTAAGTGATACAATCACAGTTAGTATTATATTCACATCTAGAACTATAATCACAGTCACCTGCCTTGGGGCCCTGGAGTACAGGAGGGCTACCAGCAGGTCGGTTTTGAACAATTTTAAACAATTAATTATTACATTGTATGTACATTATAGAGGTTTCCAAGGTTAGTTTGGAAATTTTGGAAATACACCACTCTTAGACTGAACTCAACCAACACCAGTATAATACTACAAACATTATCTACTCCGCACTAATACAGTGACCTCTGGAAGTTGTACTGGTATTTTTAAAAAGACATTTCTCATGTTGCAGCAGCATCCAAACATGTTATGAGCTGATGTTTTGTGTTATCTGGGTGGCTTTATTTTATGTGGTCCTAAAAAATTTGCCTACTCAGAGATGGATTGAAGCCAGCTGTGGTAAACCAAGCTGGCTGAATGTCACTTGCATCTGGATACACGTGTTTGTGCTTTTGAGGGCAAAAGAAAAGGAGAGTAAAGGAAAACAAAAGTGGATTATTGTATAACCTCCAGAGAAACAGACAACAGAGATGATAGGCATAGTTTATCATATTCATTTTCTTTATCGTGTTATCTCCCACTGCTTGAGGTAGGATCAGACAAGAGATTGCAGTTGGAATAATTTTCTGCTTTCTCCCGTTCCTGTAAGTGTGCCAATCAACACTTATTATGGCTGCTTTTTCTCTGTGAATGAGGCTTTTATGGAATACACAGGTTGCCATGATATGAACGTGTGTGTGAAAATAATGCCATAATTTCTGTAAGAAAGGTTTGTGTAGGTTTTTTGGTTTAGAGGGAGAGCATTCTGTGTTAAACTTTGTGTCTGCCTGGTTTGGATTTCAGTAATGTTGGAGAATGAAAAGGTGAATTGGAATATTTTCCAGCAGACAGGAGAACTATGGTTAAGGCCGTTTAATGATCATTAAATTCTGCATGGAATGAATGGTAACCTCCCAAAGAAACAGACAGGGGCAGCAAGGAATGGTGATTACAGTATTAAATCACGATAAAATCACAATCATAGACTACAGCTTGCGCAGCGCAACACGCCTATACTGCAATTGACAGTGGTGTTAAGAAAGAATAGAAGTTTTTTTCTTTTTTTTTTAAACATCTTCATTTCAGTGCAACAACCATGTTAATTTAAAGAGCCATGGTGAATTCATTCTACTTAAAATTGATATTGCCGTTCTAAATTAATGTGTGCACATTAGCGTTTTATCAAGTTGATACATTTTTACATCAGAACTCCTATAATTCCTAATGGTGTTAAACAGTAGCGGCTACTCAGAGGAGACAAGCGAAGCCCAGCCTCCTCGTGGATTTAATTGAAACATTTTTCTTATTACACTATTAAAATGGGTCAATTTAAAGAACTATTGTATGCGCTTACGGGTTTCATTATGTCTCAAAATGATTGCAGAAGCATCGTCTTCAATTTTGCCACGCCTCCTCTAGAAATCCATTTGGATACTGTTAGATAGTAGAGTATCGAAGTCTTAACCTCCTTGGTATGACATGACAGAGGTTAAAAATACTACATAGACACATGTGCTGTCAACACTAAATGAAATCAGTGGTGGGTCAACCTATAGGGTCAACATGAAGTCATGTAAGGATATCATTTTTTTAAAACATAAACCGTGCTGTGTACAAATTTGACAGTCCCCAAACTACATATCCCAAGAAAAAAGCAAAAAAATTCATAGAACAGGACTCATCGGTGAAGTTGACATTTATCATCGATGCTGGACACGTGTTAAAAAAATGTGTTAATTTAACTTGATAGCAAATTGTTGTAGGCCTGAACAGAACAGAATGACTTTAATCATCAAATGGTAGAAAGTTAGAATGCTTGTCTTTTTCTTAAATTTCAGTAGTATTTTTTGCATTGAGTCATGTGTTACTGTACCTATAGTTTGACCCACCACTTGCCCTTGGTCAATCCCACACTGCCTATACCACGCCGCTCTCCTTGGGGTGACAGTTCAACAAATATACAAAATTCAGAATTTTCTGTACTCGTTATTTTTCTTTTCTTTTTTTCCCCATTACCATATACATATAACTGCCCTCTTGTGATTTTGGCCAAGTGCATCAGCTGTTTGACATCAGCTGTTAATGCTTGCTGCTGAAATCTGTAGCACCAGATTTTTGTACTTTACGTAATTCTTATTGTAAACAATTTAATAATTCAACTTGCTCCATATACTACAGGGCATAAAATAAAAGACTTTCCTTTGAAAATGGCTGAGATTGCATCCCCATTTGCTATGGCACAGGCAGGCACTGGCCACCCATTCACTGGGTTGCATCCAATTCTAACACTTGGACCAGTGCAAAATTTAGCATTGTGAATACCAGAAAAACTGAATATTTGCTTAGGCTTTTCTTGAAGGCTGAGCAAGCAGAAGTTTTAGCATCATATGCTGCAGCATCTAATTTCAGAAAGTTGTGTTCAGAGGCTTGCCCAGCTAATCTACCAAAAACCATCTCGCTGAAAAATTTGCTTAATTTAAATGCTGTCGGCGGGAGATTTTTCTCAGCATTTGTCTCAGTTTTTTCGGAGTCTACCGTAACACTAGCGAACATAAAGTTATTTTGTTTAATCCGGCCATAAAACAAAGTCCCAATCATCATTAAAATGCAATTTCACAAATCTGTATTTTGGATTGAGTCTTCAGAAAAGCTTCTTCCTTTCAACTCTTGGCGATTTATTACTTCTAGCCCTGCACAAACCATTTTTCTCGAAGCACATGGTGGCTTCCCCTTCCAGGAAAGGTAACAACTGTCCTTTTCGTTCTGATGGATACTATGGTGGAAACTGGTAGATTCAACTTGTTGCGAATTATGCATAGCAATCACTTAAATTGTGAAGGATAACGATTCTTTGTTTATACTTTTTACTAAGTTTGCAGGCCTTACAATGATATTGGTTCTTACCTCCTTGTGTACACCATGGAACTAGGGGCCCAACGATAGGTTCTAAATGAATCTACAGGGAATGGATATAGGATTATTTTTGCTTTGGTTTGCTTGTAGTTACCTACTAATTATGATACTTTTAGGTTTCTGTGTTTTTTTAAAACACCACACTATTCTATAGGGAACAAAGTATGTTACTAAATCTAGTTCATTTTGCACACTCATTTTTTGTCTGTTAAACAGTGTTTTTGGTTACATCTAACAAGAATATTAATTAATATGGAAGGCATGGTATGATAAAAGGCAGCCTACAGCACATTTGGTCTGGGTGTGTCATTTTAGTACCTCTGCAAACAAGTAAGCATATGCAGAGCTTTCACATCCTTGGTGTGGGTAATGTAACCTGACACCACGCCACAACGATTGTTCGCATGAGTCTGTAACCCCAGGCAACAAAGTGAAATGAACTCATGCTGAAAAACAATCTTCTCCTTCGCGCACAGGAGATTATTCAGTTTTGGCAACGTTCAGGCAACGTTTAAGTTTTCCGAACATGACTGGCTAGATTTTGTCCCCACTTTCTGAGCAATCCGTGTCTATCATTGTTTTTTTCTTCCTGGGACAGCTGTGGTGCTCTCTGAATCTAATATAGTTCCTCTCCTGGTGTGTTAATGCATTCTTTCAAAATCACAGGCGCAACCAAAGGACTGTAATGCCCAATGTTGCACGGTTGGAAATTGCAGTAAGTTCAGCTTTTAGGAGTAGTATTATGGGAAACTTGCTTTATATGACTGGTGCACTGATTTTTATCCCCCAATTTGGCATTCCTTTGGAGATTCTAACAAAAGTTTTTTAATACATCTTTTCAGATTGAATTGCTTAAAATATTTGTTTTAATATATAAATTAAATCTTGGTTTCAAATATAAATATATAAATGTTTTGCAACTGCACGTGCACGCACACAAACACACCCACATACATACGCAAACACACAGCCTCTAATAAATGGAGAATAAACACTAAAAACATAGAGTTTAGTATTTCATATTGTACACTCCATACATATCAGTCGACACCAAGGACATAGATGTGATCACGGGTAGACAACAATGAATGTGACAGATGTTCCGTTTTCTTTTAAAAGTCCAAGTGGTACAGAAACCAGTGCAAAGTAACTGGATAACGGATAACACATATGCAGACTACAAAAATAACAGACGACATTAAAGATGTTCATATCAGCTGAATAACAAAGCAGATACAATAGAAACACAATGGGAAGATGGTCAGATATGTTCACATTGATCCTTCTGAATCTTTCCCTGAGGTAACTAATGATTAATCTCATTGTTTTCCCCATGGTTTGGTAATTAATCTTGGATGAACTCTGGCCTCAGTTACCCAGAACATTTGATCTTTGTGGAGAAACGGAGGTGTAGCCAGGCAAACATGGAATTAGTCGGGAGCCCCCTCAGCCCAGAAGCCAGTCCCAATACTCACGGTGTCAGAGCTGTGAGCACCTGCGGCCTGTAATACCCTTTCATAGCGGCTGCTCACCGACTTGCAGAGAAACAGCCAGATATTGACAAACAGATTCAGCAAAGGCACGCTCCACAGGCTGAGTACCTGCAGACTTTTTTTTTGGCCAAAATTCTGATCACATCAAAAAACTTCTACAATGGTAAATAAAGACATTGAAATATTGTTTGCAGAGCAAAAGGCGCACCTGCTACTATCATCAGACAACGGTGACTGTTGAGAACAACTTCAATGTGAGGTGCAAAACCCCTGGACCTTTGCCTCTGCCCGAATGCTTTCCACTGGGTTTTTATGGAGAAGCCCAAAAGCCAATTATACAGAAAGCCACACACCTACACTGAGCCCAAATGAATGTGATTCTCACTGTCAGTCAAAGCCCTGTTCCTTCAAGCCTTCAGGCTCAGGCCTGGATTGTCAGCAGCCCTGAAGGGGCCCCTTGGGGGGCACTATTGCCAGCCCTGAGCTTGCGAGAGAATTCTGCACCAAATCCTGCTGCTGACACCGGAGTTATACCGGCACGCTGTGAGAGTAACCACCAAATTATGTTAAAGTTTCCAGGCTTTCCTTATTTATTATTGAAGCCTCAGGGTCGACAACTCGCAAGAGCCAAAAAAAAGTGCAGTTAATAACATCATATGTAACAGCAACTGAAAATGGGTCCGAACAGCATGACACAAATCCGTTTCCCTGGAGATCAAAGGAGCCTTGGTCTTTAAGATTAGAGAAGTGACCCTAATTTCCCCCCAAAGCATTATCATGCCTTATCCCTGGAGAGCCATTCACCAGGAGGGCCTGGTGCAAGATACAAACAGCTCACAACTCAACCCACTTCATCAATGTAATGGGAGGCTGAGTTTTCTCTGTGAAAATGGCAGCTAATATCTACAATAGTGGATCATGTCATAGTGAGGCCATTGCCCCCCCCCATTAGGTACATAGTGACATGTCAGTCTTAGGGCTCGATAAAAAAGAGTGAGGAACCAGAACGGAAGTCTTTCATTCTATGGATTGACATTGTCTCTTACTGACAATGATTAACCATATTTAATTTTGGGATATGTCCCGGGAAACATTACCTTTTCTGATAAACTAGTCGTCTGACACCTTGAGCAAAAAAATAAGTGCCCACAGGAGCTTTGGTCCGCAGTTGGTAGAACGTTCAAATGCAGGTTTCTCCCTCTAAGCTATTGTAAAAAACAACTTCACTATTATAACAGTTCTCATTTTATTGAGGTATATATCAACATGGGTTTTAAGACCCATATTTTTAGTCAAATATTTTTGGTGATTATAACAGCTGTAATTATCCTAATGAGTATACATATGCCTGTCTTTTTCTTAACATCCATAATCCATTAAACAATATTTAGGTTTCCTAAGTAAGTGTAAATTGGATTTAGATTTACCAGTTTCAAAAATGGCAATTTAATTCAACATGAATTCACCATATGAACAATTAATAGGAACTGAAATAGAGAAGGCTCCATTATTAATGTTACTCTGACATTTATGGATAATATAACATATCCCAAAGACCCACACCTCATTGTCTTTCTGTCCTCCACATTGCATTCCTTACCTCGCCCGTCACCATCTGATTGCCTATGATGATGCTTCCATGAATTAGCCCCTAACTTTGTGCAGATATATTGCTTCTCATCTCAGCTACGCCGGTGATCCTTTTAATTTCCCCAGTGTTGATTTAATTTCTATGTCGTAAATTGCACTTCCTCCAGGATCAGCCAGTGTGGTCTCAGACAAAAGAACAGAACCGGGAGGAATTAGATGTCAGGTGAGCTGGAACAAGCTGGACAGGCTTTCAATGAGGAAGCAATTTGAAAGCAGAAATGCTGCAATCACCAGCAAATTAGATATAAACCTTGGCATTTTTATTCATCGGCTGAACCGCGAAACCCTTTTCACGTGCTAATTTATCCTCAATAAACACATGTCACGCCTTTATTGTGCATAATGGTTTCTTTTTATGCATAGCTCCCATCCCTTCCAGCCAATAAGGTAGCACTTTTCTTAGCCTTTGAACAATCAGATTGCATTTATTTGGCATACCGCTCCTCTGTTAAATGGTTGTTGTAGCATGCACGTACTGTAGCACCGTCAATGGACAATTATATGACATGTGTCTCAAAAGGCAGCCAGTCCCTGTCCACACTGCTCCACAAATATGAGTTCATCCCTTGCTGTGTGTGCTCATAATCCATTTGCCTAAAGGGTATCCAGACGGTGTGAGCTGCCGGAAGTCGGAAGCCTTGGCGTCAAGCCATACTGTTTTCAAACAAGCTGCTTAACCTCTGCAACAAAGGACCAGGACTGGCTGCAAGGACAGCTGGACCAGAGGAGGGAGAGCCCGTGGGTTTGTTTGTGCCTGCCTTTCCAGCACAAACACAGTATGCTGATTATCCCACTGGCTCAAACATGTATCACCCACCCACTCAACTATTAATCCATATTCCTCCATGCCTGCCGCCTACCCACCCAAACATTATTGAAAATAGTTCAGTGTAAAATTCAAATTTTTAAAATACTTTATTTATGCTAGAGAGTGTGTTTTACTGATATTATGTCCTTGGCCACATCACAGCCACATCAATAATCACAATAACACTCACCCTTATTGCTGGTGACTTATTAGTGACTTACTGCTTTTATGAAACAGATCGATATGCTCTTTTTGCATTAAACCACAAGGAATTCGAGAGACATAATTTTACAGTCTTACAGTTAAATATTAACGATTACCAGAAACATATTAGTCCCTCAATGAAAAAATCCCAGGCAAGAACTGTAGTTAATTTTTCTTTGATAGCTAATAGATCACAACAACGTCATTGATCTAATCGGGGGATAAGGGAGCAGTTTGCTATTGTCTCAACAATTGAAGCCAGAGCATTAGAGTCTGTTTTGTAATAATAAATAACACACTGTATGGCTTAGAACTCATTTAAAATTATGATATTTTTTTTGTTCTATTCAACACAAAGAGCACGATGTGTTTTTGGGAGGTTTTCTAATGTTGTTGTTGTTTTCTAATGTTGTAAAGACAATTAGACGTTAATTAAATACAATGGAGATTTGGTGATTTGGTGAGCAAGAATGTGCTGCAAAAAGAAAATCAGGAGACGACAAAAGAAAAGATGTACCTCACACGCATAAAAACAAAAAAAATATCAGAAGCATAAATTGTCTCTTTTGATGCAGAGACAGCGCTGGGAAATGGTGATGTTTTCTGGTTAACCTAAAGAGTGACAGCTGTGCTAAAAATAAAAACCCAACTAAACCTTACATTGTTTACCTGCTGGCAGGGGCATGGACTCAACAGGGTCAAAGCCATTAGCAAACTGAATGCTGTGGCGAGCTGTCAGGCATGTATCTGTAACAATGTCATTGTCCATGATAAATATTCATTGTAAAAAGGACAGAGATATATAAAAGAGTTGTTTAACAAAGGAAAATATTTTGTCCACATAGCGGGCACGCTTAAATGGAGTGACGTGAGTGACCAGGCGTTTTACATAATTTTAAAGCTTTTCACGCTTCCCTGTTGATAATAAAACCCGTTACGATGCAATTCTCAATGGAGACTGTATGTTTTGAGTGGCAGTCAGTATCGATCAAGGCGTAATTTAGAGAGAGCACCATGTTATATACAGTGCCTGTAAAAAGCATTCACCCCCCTTAGAAGTTTTAATATTTAATTTTTTTTTTAAATATTGAATCAGTGAACTTCATTTGACATTTTTGACTCTGATCAACAGAAAAAGACACTTTCATATCAAAGTCAAAGTACATTTCTACCAATTAGTCTAAATTTGCAACAAATATTAACACAAAATAATTGGTTGCATAAGTATTCACCCCCTTCAGGTCAGTATTTAGTAGATGCACTTTGGCAGCAATTACAGCCTTGAGCCTATGTGGATAAGACTCTCAGAATGGCAAATCTGGACACTGCAATTTTTCCCCATTCTTCTTTGCAAACTCTGTCAGGTTGCGTGGGGATCTCAATTGGGTTGAGGTCTGAACTCTGGAGGTCTCCAGGACATTAACATTGTTGTTATATATATATATAAACATCCAAGGAGGGTGAATACTTTTTATAGGCACTGTATGGTTTTTTGTAGCTGTAAAAAAACTGTACATACCATGGGGTGGGCCCCAACCAGTAAACAGAAAAGTAGAGAGCCTCAAGCACAATATGCTCATGGATGCAAAATCCAAAGCGATGTTCATTTACAAAGTAAGAACGGCAAAAAGAATCTCAATCTGAGCCCTTACTAAATATAGAGATAAAGCAAATGATCCAATAAAATGGCAGAGGGAGAGCAACCCACGCACAGAGAAGAAGGCAGAATGACCAACCGAACGACTGTGATCTTTCTCTCCGTCACTCCCCCTTTCTTTTTCTCCAGGAAAATCTCTGTAACTCAGTTCTTTATGATGTCACCCCATCTGTCCATTTAAATTGGTCAGGCCTTTGTGAACCAAAAAACTGGGAAAGACAGCCATTGTCCCCAGCTTGTGAAAACGGTACAGTTAGAAATGTAAATATTGTTTGATTGAATGGTATCACTTCTTAAGGTTATATAAATCTATATTAACAACGCATTATGATTAAAGATTATGGACAAATAATACATTTTAATAATAAGTAAATACACAACTTTCTTGTTAAACTGTAGAAATATATGTAGAAATAAGAAATGTGTATACACAAATTCATCACAAAATGAACAAAACATTAATATTTTATGAAAGGTAAGGATGTACAACTAATAACACAAATAGTATTAGCTCATCAGCTCACACTGAACAGCCACATTCTCAATATAGCAAAATATAAAAAAAAATATTGCTATAATAATTGCTACACTAAAATAGGATAATCATATGTAGACAAAGCATGATCAAAAACATCTGGTAATATGAGATTAAATACTTAATACATTGCTTATAAATATATTCATAACTATCTATAACACTTTTGTCTGGGTTATCTACAAGGGATTGTCTGTGGCTGACACATGCAATGCCGATGCTTTATGTACAGGGTGAAGAAATGGGATAATTAAAATTCTTATTGCATCGTTTTTTGTGAGCCGCACTTGGCTCATGGGCAGTAGTTTTACACCATTATAATGCCCTAATGTTCCATTCCTTCTCGGCCTGACTCTTTTTTGGAACACTCAGAGGAACTACAAGAATTCTCCCTCTGATTTTTATACTTTGAGAATTTCTTACATTGTCCTCACACGAGCAAACTATTTTTTTAAAATGCTTCATAAGACACAGCTTCCAAAATGTAAAACAATAAGAACTACCGGATCATTTTGCGGTAGAGCAGAATATAATGTTTGAGAAGTTTCCAGCTGGTGGAAGGCTTTTTTGTGAACCAAACTGTTTTACATTTGACGCAACAGTGCTTTCATCTACAAGGCAATTTGACAAAGCAATGATGTTAAGAAAGATTATAGATACCAACCGTTGCCTGCTACCAAAAGGCACTGTCAACATGTTTTGATGAAGCTGTTGTTTGGAATGCAATCAATTTTGTTGCAAATTACAGGATCTTAAAGACTTTCCTGTGGTCACAGGCTGTTTTGGTACAAAGTTAAAAAATAGCAGTGGGTTCTGGGACCCACAGCACAGCCAACTGAGTGTCAATAGCGTGATGGTCAACAAACAGTTCATGTTCAACAGTCAATTCAATGGCTCAATAAGCTGTATCGAGTGTTATATATAGAGCAGCCATCATATGGTGTGATTCCAGTCCTCAAGGTCAGAAAGGTCAGGTGTTTATATTTGTGTATGTTATATGTTTATAGGTGTAATGATATATCTCAATTATTAACTGATTTAAACATGGAACAAAAGGTAAAGGGGTTTCTAATTAAACACTTAAGCATCGAGATAGAACAAAACCTAGCGTGCCCTACACCTTTTGGAAATGTATATGACCAGCCCTGGAATTCAGCTGTGGAACAGACAGCCTTAGATTTCAGCAACATTTGCTGTAAACATTTGCCACTCCACTGGGCTTGCAGCATAGTCACAGCTCTTGAAACATGAGGTAATAGGGGATAGGGGTTTTATCTGCCAGTGGGGAGCAGATGTAAATATAACAGCGTATCGACAGACCTCTGTGGAGCTGGCTAGTGATTACAGAGTGGGACAATGCACTGACAAATGCAGCCTGCTGTGATAGACGCTATGAAAAGCTACATAGCCACTTAATGTAAATAAGTGCAACATTCAGCGGTTGCAGTTTCTTGATCATTTTCTGCCGTTGGAACAGTGAGCTTAAATCAGCCAATTGAATTATAACAGAATCCCCTGGAGAGTCTTGATACTCTGGCAGCTTTAGGGAGGAACAGACTTCTGGTTCTTTATTCGCTCTATATGCAAACTGAAAATCATATCCCCATTGTCTCACATCAGGGAGTAAATGTCCCGGAACCATTTTTTTTTTAACCATGCGGTGAGAATTCCTGCCGTGAAATTGCTCTCTCCCCTCTCACCTATGTTCCCCTGATTTTGTTCTCCCAACACTACCCAGTGTTACAACATGCAGACAGAAGGATCTAGCCTCAAGGATGGTCACCCTCTGTGTGGCTTAAGGTTTATAATGGCCTTTGCTTACATTGGCGCTGAAGAGTGCTTGGTAGTAAACCTGGCCCCTGTTTCAACTGCCCAGACAACCAGTCGCCACCACAATTTCTCATTTGGAGAACATTATCATTTTTCCCACATGCATAATTCATGGAGCACACCTGTTTATTGATTGCATCCAGCTTCCCCACCCATCACAAAGCATGATTATTTATTACAACGGCCTCCTGTCTTCAATGATGGTGCTTATTATGACAGAGTACACGTGTCTTCTACCCTCTTTGTTTTTCCCTCATGGCTGAGCAGTCTGACTGCCAATTCCTTTTTTTCCTTCCTGTAGATGTGACACTGGAGCTCATTTGCACCTTCAGCCATGCATTTGATGAGCGCCGCTATTGGAAACAGCCTGCATATACAGACATAGATTCAGCCTGAGATTTACACACTGCAGTGAAGGCTTTGGCTTCGGCTCTACTTCACCGATGCAGACTGCTATAGCAATGCCACCATTTACAAAAACAATACAGTCTGGTGTTCCAAAATACAGAGAGACAGTGTCAGTATCATTAATAACCATGTTGATAATCATGTTGATATGTGTTTGTCACACATTTAAAATGGTCCTTAGTCTTTGTCGCTGCCAGATAAAAGCTACCACAGATATTCCACAGTTGTGAAAAAAATTTTTATTTTAGCACAATGCTCTTACCTTTTAGCACATAAGTGCCAATTGTTTTTAGCACATAACGAATACATTATAATGATGAATAAAGTCCTTCAGATCCCAGTGACATAGAAATTTCCATAGCAGAAAGTTATTTTGGACTTGCTCTTGATATAGAGCGAGGATACATTTTTTTGTAGTGAAGGCAGAGGAAGGCAAATCCAAAGGTCTCTGCGGTATTTTGTGACCACAGGTAAAATGCTGATTAAGTGTTGATGTAATTCTCTTATAAACTCTAATCCAGTAAACAACGATGTAACAATGCTATAGGTCATGTAGGCTGTATGTAAAGTTCAGCACTGAGCTGAATGGAAAAGAGGCTCTAGACAAAGGGCCTTTACTGGCTTGTCCACTTGGTCCTTGTTAGGAGGGAGATCTCTTCCTTGAACACTACAGATATGCTTCAGGGGTGGCTAATATGTTGGTCCTAATAGTGTCAGTAGGTTTTCCTATCTACCTCTCCAATAGCATCTGAATTATACCTGGCAATGCTAGGTCAGATAATTTGTAGAGCTATTATTATTTAAATTAAACTAAACAGAAAAATGTGTTTTGAATAAGCTTTGCGTGACAAATCTGACTGAAACAAATTCAACAATTGACTCATCTGACCGTTGTTTTGAGCAGGACAATTTCCCATGCCTGAATGAAGGGATGCAAGGCTCAAACTGACGATGGTTTGCTTTCCTATCAGTCTCGCAAAACATCAGGTCTGAAAAAGACCATTAGTGGGGTATACAGCGGGTGAAATAAGTATTGAACACGTCACCATTTTTCTCGGTAAATATATTTCCAAAGGTGCTATTGACATGAAATTTTCACCAGATGTTGGTAACAACCCAAGAAACCAAAACAAGCTCAGCAAATTAAGTTATGTGTAATAATGTGAAATGACACAGGGAAAAAGTATTGAACACGCTTTCTGATATTTATTTAATACTTTGTACAAAAGCCTTTGTTGGTAATGACAGCTTCAAGATGCCTCCTGTATGGAGAAAC
>JAOYSI010072471.1:0-21464 GCA_025775065.1 Hiodon alosoides
TTACCCGGCAGCCCCCGCGAGGGTGGCTAGAGTCCATAGCAACGGGGAGACGCATTTCGCCATCCCCGTTACAATATATACGCTATTATGAAAAAATAACAACTTTACCCACCTTAACACTGGCCAATAGGTTTTTTCTTTCATGTGATAACCTATTAAAAATTTGCAAAAACTGGCTGGTCTTTGACATTATTTGGAGTTGAAACCTAGAATAAACCCATTATATAGAATTGCTGTATTAGTGCCAGTCGTCATATTACAGTTGAAGTATGTTTCTTTTCTCTCTAATTAGAATAGTCGTAAACAATCATTTTGATAATGGCTTTGATAATGATGAAAGTTTTTTTATAGCTAAATCATGAATAAATACAAAGTTCTATAAACATGTGTAACATATCAAAATTATTTTAATAGTTCAATTAAATAATATGTCTTGCATTGTTATATTATTATATGCCTCATTATTTATGAGTAATATTATGAACAAATGTGATGCAAAGTAACACAACTGGAACTCGTTTGTATCTTAGAGATGTTAGACTTTGTATGTTTAAGTGTTGACAAAATAAATGAAATATTTATTTTTAGAAATATAAGCAATGAAATGATGTCTAGCATAACAGTATATCAAAGCGTAACAAATGTATAATGTGCATTTATTTAACATTTGTGTGTTACATTTGACAAAGGATACGTGTTCATCTCGGTTCAAGAATAAACTGTTTACGACCACACACTGTAGTGGAAGATTTTATTGACGGTGATTATTTCGCTTAATGCCATGTACTGAGAGATTCAGAACACTCGAGAAAAAAAAAGGTTATCATTGTGCAAGTAAGTCAGGGTAACAGCAGCATAAATCCTACAGTAGAAAGTAATCGAATACATAAAAACGGTCAAGGTAACATTTATCTAAACGAATCACAAAGTTTTAATACTGTATAAAATGGAGCTTGAACCCTCTGAGGTACCGGCAGCACGACCGTCTCCTAACAAATCAGCATATTGCGTGTGGTGTACTCCTCAGGATGTCAAATTTAATCAAAACCCCTTACCAACCCTTATGGCGATCTTTGTTTTATGTAACCATCAGATTTATTAAAAATCCTTCCACCCAAAAGGATATACTGAATAGGCTTTAGGGATGTTAAATTATCCTGCAGTTGTCACAAGGGGAAATTAAACAGCAAAATGTACAGATTTATGAACTAGAGTGTTCTGTTGAACAGTTTATTGAGTGGCCATGCATATGTTTTAAAGTGAACGTAGAAACATTTCAGATTCAGTGGATTGCTGGTTTTACCAGTGGTATAATTGTTTGTAAATTTTTGTCCCATCTCTGTCCAATACTGAGCTTTCTAAAACACATTTCACAGTGAATGCTTGGGTCACGTGTCAGGCTTCAGTCTTGGATTGTGTGTCTTAACAACCCTGATGCTTGATTTGGCCTCCAGGTCTGTGCTGTCAGGCAAGTTGTCTTTGGAACCATTCTTTTTCTGTGGAGAACATGAACAGAATATGAAAGATATTGTTTCCTGAAAAGACCCCGACTGAAAGTCTTTCTATATCGAGGAACTAAATCAGACAAATTAGCCAGTCTCTGTGCACAGATAAAAAAACAATACACCCGTTTTTGAAAGGTCTCTCAATTAGACAGCAAATTTGAATAATAGATTCTACCAATTCTACCTTTTTCTCTTTTGCCTTTTCTTCTATTGCACGTGTCCGAGGTTAGCCACATTGTTAGCCCGCTGAGGGAGACCAGCTCAGATCCTCTGCATCATATATTTATCTGTTAGCATGACGGCAAATCAAAACATAATCTCTGGAACTGACCTGCTGGGTAGGCGGGGCGCTGGAACCCGGGGCGTCGGCTGTGCGAGTCACTGCCAATGGGGGCACCAAGTCTGTTCGAGAGCTTGGTAACAGATAAAACAGATACGAGATCACAGGGGCATACAAAACGCGCTGACTACAGCATTCGGGCCTAATCATTTCACACAGCGAACCGCGCGTTCTTGGCTGCTGACCGCAATGTGCGACTGACGCCCTCTCGGTCTCCCAAACTGAGTTCTCCACCCCTTAAGACTCACTTGACCTCCGAGAGCACAGATCTCTCCCCATCAGAGCACTGGGATCTCCTGTACTGCCGGAAGCTCCTAGGTGAGTGAGAGTGCCGTATGCGAATTGGGTCACCTTGGGTTCTGAAATAGAACCAAACAGGCAAATATGGATTAGAACAACAGTCATCGGGTTGGTAGCGGGCACACTATGTATGCAAATAAATAAAATCAGCGACTGATTAAGTGCAGTTGGCTCTTCATCACATCACTGGATCCAATATAAGCGAGGGAGATGGGGAACACAGTGGGAGCGATTTTGAAAATGTACCACGTGAATAATTCATGCCAGCATGAATAGCTTTGTCTGTTCCAAAGAAGACGAGGGCAGATAGAATGACCTAGTAGTAGCACTCCACAGAATTTGCATGTGATTCTGTGCAGGAGACATGAAAATCGCGCAGCGAACTCTGCATTACAATTGGCAAATAAATAATAAATGCAAAACGGCAGGCATACTGTTCACAAGACAGGGTCATCTCCCTTCAAACGCCTGAGACTATCAATGCATCGACGAATTAAAGCTTTCAGTCTGTGGATGTTTTCTTATTTATTTTCCTCACCTCAACCTGCATTAATTACATTATCCTAATCCGTTGCTCTGATCCGGTGTGTGCAGTTTTATACCGTCTAACACTTTCCCAATTTCTATAAAATTCAACTGCAGAAAAAAAAGTGCCACAACAGAGACATTCTCTTTTAGGGGGGTTGCAACTTCCTGAAATCAGTAATCTTTTCTGAATCGAAGTTCTTTAACCACTAACCAACAACTATAAACATCTTGAATGGATTACTCACTCGACTTTCTTATAGGGTATTTCCTTCAGCTGTTCCTCCGTAAGACCAGAGGGATCGACCAGCTCTTTCCTTGAGGAGACACAGTGTAGTCAGCGTTTAAAGCATGTTTCGAAGGATGTGGCTTTTAAACTAAAGTCCTTTATTGGCGTAAAACTTACTTAATATGTTTCCAAAGTTGCTCTTTCGCCTGTACATCAGGACTTCTCCTGTGAGAAATGTAGAATTAAAAAGGAAAACAAAAAGCTGCTTACATATTTGTCTCAAGGTTTAATAATTTATCATTTGGCAATTCAATTAACAAATTATTTATTATTTAACATTCTCACTTACATTATTAAACAATGAGGCAGTAGATTGTCACTGACAATTTATATCTCAAGCAGATATTCAAGGAGTACATTAACTCAACAATAGCTTATATAATAGGTCTGTAAAATAATAATACAAATCTGACTAACTATTTAGGGTCATGTGATTCCTATACGAAATATAGTAAAGAAGGATTGTATAAAACAAATATTTTGGCTCTTATGTCTTATGTCTCTCTTTTTATCTGACATGAACATCCTGTTAAGGGCTTTATTTATGTGAGGACGCTAGCAATAACATACAGATTTATTTTATATTTATATAGTATCGTATTGCATGCTTAAATACATTAGCAATCCTTTGAAATTATATGATAATATTGAACAGCTGCAATAATATTGGACAGCTGCGATCATTTTTTTTTGGTAGAAAAGCTATTTGAAGAAACTGACTAGATATTTTTTTCTTTTGTTTTGGGTAAGAAATTCTGGGCTCTATTTTAAAGATGATGTTGGCAAGATGTTGTAGATTCTGTCCAAATGGATCATTTCACAGTCTACAATCAACTGGTTTGCCCAGAGTGGGGAGTCGTTGCCCCGGTCTATTTTCATGACAGTGTTCGCAGCTCATAATGCTGACGCAGGTGACAATGTGCTATCTCGACAGGGCTGATGTGAAATTCATACGTAATACACACAGCTCACAAATGTATCTGTATTATAAAATCGTATTTTGTTTCTCTACAATCTCACCTCGCATTCAATGTCAACATCTAACCAATTAGCCTAAGCACTCCAAAAGTGTATTTATGCACAGGACTGGGGTGAATGGTGCCTTTGCCTACTCTTCCTCTGCAGTGTGCAACTGGACAAATGAAAGGCGTCCTCTGCTATATCAAAGCAGCAGTTTGTCACACATAGCTTATTAAAGGCGAGAACACATGTCAGTCTGATTGGACATCGCGCAATCACACAGTTACCACACCGATATGCAAATTGATAATTGAAACCAACCCTTTGGGTAATCTTTTGTGTGACCATAACTCACAGTCAAAATTGCAAAAATGTATTGGACATGCCTCCACTTGCCTAGTGCTATGCATTGCTGCAGCGTTTGCATAGCGCATTGCAATCATTAAAACTGAGCCCTAAGATTTAATCTTTTCAAATACTGTGCTTTATCCTTAGGGGTAAATTATGCACCAATACAGGGTGGCAGTGTCAAGTTGGCTATTCATTCAAATAATTTATTCCCACAGAATCGAATGGCATTCATAATACTCATTTGAAAAATGAGTGCCATTCGTGTTTTCTTTCCTGACTGATGGATACAAAGCAAATGGTGCCTTTTCAAGATTTCTAACTAAGGCATTTTAACGGGAAAAAAACAATGAGTTAAAACACTGCAGTGCTAGAATGCAAACCTCATCCCAATTTTCCCTTTTCTTTTTTTTGTTTCTACCACCAATGCATTGTCTTTTACCTTAGAGCTCAAATGCCAGTAAAAGACCACAATTACAAACCTGCTGACCTAGAAACCACAGGGAGCGCATTAACCCTTTGTGCATTCACCAGAGAGATAATCGGCCCCAGCGCAGACTCTAGTACCGGACACTTCTGAGTAACTAAATGATTTTCCACTGATGTGCAATCGGACGTTAAGAACGTGCACTTGTGTTCACAGGCGCAGAGAAGCTTGGTAGCTTCAACTGCAGGAGAAACGCAGAGAAAAACACCGCCGTCAGCTAACGGTGAGGCCTGTTTGTGGTGGGACTGCTGTGTTCGTGAAGATTTGGCGAGCCACACGTACGATCGGGATCGGTGCCTGGAGCGTCGGTGGTTAGGGTCATTCTGAGAGCGCTCCTTCTGCCGGCGGAGCACAGCCTCCCACTGAGGGGCGGAGTCCACCATCTCATTCTCCTGTCGAGACCTGGCACATCATGGTCAATTTACACACCAATGCAAAACCATTACGTTCAATTTGATGCACATACTACAATTTCAATAGCTGGGCAGGATTTAAATACGGTATAAATAACAATAAAATATATTACAACTTTACCCAAAACATGCATGCCCTACGGTCTCATACAAGTACCAACACATTGGTTTTGCCAGCCGTAAACACATTGATTTCTTGTTTTTATGTACATAATTATGGCTTACTTATTTCTTTTCTTCCGATGATCCCTGTTAGAATTCTCAGATTCACTCCCACTGCTGGTGTTGCCACGGGAACGTGACCTGTGGAGGAACGGGAGGTTAAATATTTTGACCAGAGAGAAAGAGGCTTCCTCAATCAGAAGATGAGGGTTTTCTTAATGAAAATGTATTACATTCCGTCTTTAGGATCTTAACAACAACGTATGTATCATTTGCTTGATGTTTCATAATGGATACCGAGGCAAAATTAAAACAAAAGGAAGAGAAGGACAGAGGGAAATGCAACATACCTTCTCCTCTGCTGTTGGTTATCTGGATCTTCACTGGTCTGCCCTTTCCTACGGCACACCAGTGAGATTTCAGTTTACTCAACATTAAACAAGAGATCCAGGGTTTTTGGACAATCAGAAGTTACTCACACACCCAGTGTTTTGTTCTCATTCTGATAAGCCCCAGTCCTTTTTACGAGTGAGCTCTGCTAAATTAAAATTTTGTAGGGTATAATTACATGTGTCGTGTAATCACAGCGTCAACTTGGGTTTCCGAATATATCTGGTTATGTTGGATATGAAGCAGTGTATAAAGCATAAATTCTCTCAAATTAACAGTCTGCAGTTAACATATTGCCATTAGAATTCACTTTTAAAGCATACAGATTTGACAAACCATTATCAGAGGCAAATCCCGTACAATGATATTTAAATTAGGAATATCCTGCTGCATTGTATAGATAATATCCAGATGGCTGCCTCCCAGGTCACACAAAGAAGGCGGAGCAGAGAACCCAGACCACAGTCAGTGGGCTGGTTGGTTTCAGTTGCTTACCTGCGTCTGGCTGGTTGAGGCACCTCGTTTTCACTGCCACCAGAGGGCGTGCGCCTTCTTGCGGTTGGGAATTTGGGGGATTTGTTTCGCTCATTGGCAGAATTGTACAGACCACTAAAGATAAAAAGGCAAATATGTATTTGGGGACCAAACATTTGGGCATCCCACTAATTGCACTACACATAACTGTACTTGATGGCATTTTTCTCTGGTTTTGAGTAGAAGAAATAAGATACAAAAAAGAAAACTATTAAATACACTTTCATTAAATGTGATTACTCAAAGTTTTGATTTGGTCCCAGCCTAAGTATGATTAATACTTGTTAAAAAAAAAAAAAGGTTTGACAGGTTTGTTTATCTGCTATACAAATTACGTTGGAACAAGATTCAGACTATCATTGATGATCAATAACATGAATGTAGCTCTCTGTCCATTAATCTCCACCTGATTTATTTTTGGCTGTTGTCTTCGGTCTTAAAATGTGTTTCCCTTCAGCCAGCTAATAAGAGATAATTTGGACGATTTCATGTTATGTGTCACTTGAACCCAGGTAGCTAAAGAGCCACCCAATATACTGCTTCTGCAACAGCAGAGAGAAAGGTTCCATTGGAGTTCATGAGAATTTAATGGTTGGGTCGGCTCATGTAAAGTTTACATTTAGTCAAGTCATTTCCATGTAAAACACTGTGAAATACATGCAGGCATACCTCAGTGGTATGCTTTCTTCCCATGGTGCAGCGGGTGTCCCGTGCTGTGATTCCGGACTCCTGTCTGGTTTAGCTGTTTTACAACTGACGCAAACAGTGCTTTTAGCATGTTAATAGATTGGCAGTCTTTTTTCAGCGTATTTAATTACAGGATACGTTTGCATGATGATTGCACCAGGAGCAGCGTACAAACGCCATTGGAAACACTTTATTTCTAAATGACACAAGGGCTAGGACTTTGGCAACCCATTAATTAAATTTTACATAACTATATTTAACAGCTTTTCCTTTTAATGAGAAGAAGAAATAAGATACTTATATATATAAAAAAAAACATTAGAAAAGGCTATTAAATAAATTTTTATTAAATGTGATCAGCGGGTTGTCAAGGTTTTGATTTCGGTCCCAGCCAAAGTCATGTTTCAAACTATATGCAACTGGACTGGTTTAGTCAGCTTGACCAGTTCCTTAACCATATACAAGCAAGTTGTTCAGAATGCCTGGGCTACCCTCTGTTTCAAAAACTATCAACAAAGGTGCAGGATTGTACTCATTCACGACTTCCAATAGGCAATGAAATCATTATCATCGACACGTCAAACTCTGATTTTGGATAGCCAAAGTATGAGTCATAACGTGTTAAATTATGGATAGCAAATCGGCATTGAATGTTAAATCAGCTTGGTACAACTCTGTATACAACATTGATACCTTTTTATAGGCGGGGGCGCACCACTTCTGTCATCCCTCCCTTCGTTCTCTCCATTCCCAGTGTTAGAGTGATTTGTGTTGTTTTTTCCTGCGCAAATACATAGAGGTTAGTCAAGAAGCCGTGACATTTTACAGAGGTTAGTCCTGAAATTCGCCCATTACCGCTGAACTTACTTACCAGTTCAGCAGGTTTTGGAATTTTCAGTTCATTTTTTTGGGCCTAATAGTAAATCACATCAGCACGCGTCAGCTCTCTGTGCATGGAAATTTACAAATAACTAAGTTTTTTTCTCAGTAACACAACTTCATTCAATCATTTTTTTTTCTTTCTCGTTCATCTTGGCTACAATAAAAAAAAATACAGTAAGAACGGATGAGTTCCATCGAAACAGTGATGATTAGGACCTAAACCCTGCTGAAGGAAATGGACGGTGATGTCAGCCTAATGGAAGAAGTAAAGGTGAGGCCATTGATGGAGACACAAGAGAGTTTACCCGTGTACCTGCATTTTACCCAGCCACCTGCAAGTTTATAAGCTGCTCCTCACTGCAACAAGATTGTGTCGGCCAGCAGGAAAGACCAACAATTACGGAATCACTGAGCTCAGAGAACACACAGCGTCACCCTTGCGGAGCAAAGGCTTAGGATCAGTCCGGGCCCCGCGACTAATCCGCCCGCTAAACAGTGGACAGCACTGCTTTCCTTCTGTTTTTGACAAGAATGGACTAAATTCCGTTGAGAGATTGCAGCGTAAAAGATTAAACAGAATTTATATTAGCTGTTTTTCGAACTTAGGCTCTGGCGGAAAAAAGTTACATAAAAAAGGCCAGAGGATTCAGCACCCAGGCATGCAGCGTTAACACAGTTATACTTCTCCTGTGACGCTGTGAGAAACGGCCGTTTTCTACTTTACGGAGTCAATGTCTTCTTGGTAATTATCTACATGGTGAAAAATAGAAATTCTCAGTATGACAACAATTTAAAAAGGCTAGATAGCACTTGTCTCAGTTTTTTGCATACCTATATGAAATGACCAAACATAAAAAATGGAAGTTGCCTCACACTTTTTGAAGTTGCTTATGTCATATGTTCAACTGCATTTCCAAAATTAAAGAAGATTCAAGCATGTAACTTGTCAGAGAGAACACAATTAGGACGGTATAGCAGCCGATTATTTATTGCTGAAGAAATTAAGAGTATTTTACGTTTACCACAAAAAATAGAGTATATAAAATATAAGCAATACCGCATTGATCAAACTGACCTCCTGGCTGGGTGACCCTCTTGGGGTATGTCTTGCTGCGACACCTGAGCACCTGCAGGTCTGGACGTGGGAGAAGAGCGCACTGATCTTTCCCCATCTGCAGGGCGGTCTTCCCACTGAACACAGACAGGAAGCTACAGCAAGGGTTTCCATCCCGCGGCAAATTTGACGCACGCACGTAGACACACTGACAGTCATGACGACCAACTTGGTTTGACCATCTGTTTAAATAACAAGTTTACCGAATATTTAAATTTTAACACCCAATTAAAAAAAATTACCCAATTCCCAATTCAAATTCATTTTTTCCAATGGCAGACCTCATTGCCTTATTCCAACTAAACACAAATGGCCACCCATCACAGAGCACTAATGCATATTATGGCAGGTAATTTTTCACCCCCACCAGTTGTCATGCATTGACACGCCTCTAAAGAAATATAGCCTTGCATTTCCCAGTATCTTTTCTTGCATAAGGGGAGGCTAATTCTTTAATCTAGACCTGTAATTAGAAGTGTTTTGCTATTCTCAATAAAATGAATTGGTAATGGCAAACCAAATGGAAGCTGCAAAGAGCTAAATGGAAAAATGAGTTTTTTTATTCTAAATTTTAGGGATAGGATTCACACTTAGGAAAACTAAAAAACTAAAAAAGCACTAATGTGAATTTCCTTGATATTCTTAAGGAAAGAAACTTAAATACTCAAATGTATGTAGGTTTTGTTGGACTGGCAAATGTCCATTCCATTGTTATATTTTCTCTACAATATAGCTGCCAAGAATAATGCTGTGATCAATCTAAAACTGATGACTAAATGAACACTAATTCAATTTTATAGATTATAGATTATAGACTGATAGATTAATCATTAAAAGTCTGTAAATGTATTCATTAAATTTCATGTGACAATGTAACTTTGTATATTATAATCACTTCCACTTTACCTGTAGCGATGTTTAGATCCAAGGGAACCAAATTTCGTCAGCCTTCTTGTCAAAGAGTTAGAATCATTTTCTGGCATTCTAAGCAAAAAAGTAAGCATACTATAATGACACTGTGCTGGTGGTAGCAACAGCTGGTTTCTCGAAACTGCACTAAACGCCAACAATTAAACAATTATAAAAATGAAAAGCCAATGGAAGCATTAAACCCACTCTGCCTATTAAACATCCTGGTGGATCTCTTTTGTGCAGCCATCTTGTGGCAGTCATTGGATCCGAATGTTACTCTGCATGGCGGAATTACGGCAAAGGAATACAAAGCCATTTTGGGCCGACCAGGTGCACCCTATGTTCCCATATTCCAAGACAATGACGACTCCCATACACACTGCCAAAATTGATTCAAAAGTAGTTTCACGAACACCGGAATAAAGTCAAAAACCCTCCAGGTTCTCCTCGATCACCATATCTAAACATAGTTAGAACTTTCTGGGACGCTCTGGAATGTAGAGTGGGGATTAGACTTCTACCTCCTTTATCTCTCGAAGAACTAGAGACTTTCCTTCTTGAAGGAAAATTTCCTCGTTTAAAACTTGTATGATGGCATACCAAGACTTCTTGAAATGGAAGGCAAAGAGAGGCATAACATGCTATTTGTTAATACATTTTCATATTCTGCTTGCTATTATTTTGTCTAACCCCATATTTAACAGGACATAAACATAAATGCAATCCTTTTTTCTTGTCAAGTTAAACTAATAATAGCACGTGGGATGCCACATTGCAAATCAGTTGTGAGCAACGCTTAAGAATCTGACTAAGGAAAAAATAAAAATAAAAAATTAGAGAAAGATGCAGGCAAAAATCTTGGGTTTTTCTTTAGTTTTTTTTGTCACTTATAAGCTAGGTATAATTATTGAACTGAGTAAGTCGTTATTAAATGTGCGGTCTAAATCTTTATTTTCTGTTTTTAAGACCAGCACCAACAAATACACAGAAGGTGAGCAGGACTTGCATTTGAATTGAAAAGGATGTTAATAAACGGGAACAATTTCTAACCCTAAAATAAGAAGTAAGATTGGAAAGGTGGTTAGGGGGCTGTAGGCATATAGAAAAATATAATCACCTTTTAAGATTACATTATATAGTGATAAGATGCCAAGTATTTTATGTTCATAACACAGTTAAATACATGTACTATATATGTTATGTATTATGCTATAACCATCTACATTTTACACATTTTTTCCTTAGTCTAAACAATAAGTTATAATAATAGGTTGGTGTAAATAACACTGGCCCTTGAGATAATGTTTTGATCATCGATTACGGGTGTAATCAACCATACCCATGAAAAAGTTAAAATGTGTTTGATGCATCTTACTATCGATATTCCGAGAAAGTATCGTGACCCTAGATCAGGGGCAAGCAACTCTAGACACGGTCGCTCTCTGGGACCGGAGTTGCCCGCCCCTGCCCTAGATACACAATAATGAAAGACTAATGCACACAGGGCTCTGTTCCCCTAGTTATATGCAATGCTTTAAAATGCAAAGAGCTGCAAGAACGCTCTAAAGAGCTTGTGGGCCTCATTAAAATTCCTACTTGAATGTGAAGCTCCTGAAAGTAAAAGATATGACATGAAGGAGAATGTTAAAAGCCTGCTGATAGCAGTAAGCTTCGACCACAAGAATGTTTTATTAATGTTTGAGACTTGTGGACGGAAACATAGAATTCAGCCAGCGCAAATGTGTCGCGTTATAAGACGTACGCCGGAGTTCTGATGTAAAGGAGAGCGGGAACATGCACAGTAGTAGCCAACGTAGATTTGTGTAAAAAAAACCCCAACTAATTAGGTTGTTGATTAGCTTTGCATGCTTAAAGGCAGCGTTTACCTTTTCTGCTTATTACTTCCATGTGTGACGTGTGCACAGTGGTGTAAAGAGTACAGTTGCAATCCCATGACTAAGCTCTCCATCCGCAATATGTGTGAAGTTAAGCATTAACCAGAAGTATGGCAGAACCCGCATATTAGCCACACTGCTAGCTAGGGAATGACCTCCACAGTCACATCCCGAGTCCTGAACAGCAGCACAGATGGATTTGCATCCGAGACACTAGCCTCAGCAGTTTCATGAGACAAGATTAAAACACTCCTGCGGCGCTGTTTGCAACTGTGCGCTTCTTAAAGACGGGAATGAGCTCGATCTGGTTCAGATGCTGATACTGCATTCCGACAACAGGACGCCTTGCTTTCTCAATACCTGAAAAATGTGTGGTGCTCCACGCAGCACTTCCAGAGGTGTTTACAGGCCGTTTTATTGGGTGCTTCGAAGAAAAATGATGTCTCGTTACACTAAGAGAGAGAGAGAGAGAGAGAGAGAGAGAGAGAGAGAGAGAGAGAGAGAGAGAGAGACATTTTGTGTGTAAGAAACACTTAAGTTTATTACAAGTTATTACAGTAATACCCGGAAAAGATATTCTTTAACTACACCTTAAAACTACATTCCATCAATTGTTTTTTCCTTAAAGGGGCCCTGTAGTGAAAACATTATTTTCAGTTTTTTTAATATGGTATTTATTTGCACACCAAAACTGTAAAATATAAATAATTATTATTTCTGTCTCTAAATGTTAAATGTTAAATTTGCCTCAAATTACAGCTTGTTTTGATGCTTGTGATTTTGGCTACTCACAGCCGAGGATCTGATTTTAATATACCAATGACAGTCAATCTTTAATTTGCATATCCTACCTCCATTTTGGAACACAAACTTAGTAAAGCCAAAATAAACAAAAGATATAGCCAAATAACTTATGTCTATATCTACTAATATACTTATATATTTCTACTAAAATTTGTACTATACGAAAGGAAAATAAAATCAGTTTTCAAAAGGTGATATTAAAGAACCTGGTAATAGTATAATATAATCTACCTTGTAAGAGTTCACTAAATAAATTCTCACTCCTATACCTTATTCATGTATGCAAATCCCATTTAGGTCTTTTCAGGGCACTGCTTGCAGATAAAGCAGATATAAATGCATTTTAAAAATAACTAATTCACCCATGCTTTACATCAGGGTGAAAAGAGCTTGATATTAATGAGTATTTAAAAATTAATTCAAGCCTTCCAAAACCATGTCCTTACTCTGAAGTTTTGAGGCATATTTAAATACATTCAAGTAAAAAATTCTCGATATTTCAAACGCACAGCACCTAGAACTGAAATCGGTGAAACCCTCGTTCACAAAGAGAAAAGAGGCAAAGCGGTCCATCTGAGCCCTCCTGAACTTGGACCAAATGAGACTCAATACCTGGAGCTGCCATTAGGTGCTGCCCAGATGTCCCCTTGAAAGGATATTGGTGGCTGCATTCACCACCCTGGCAGATGAACTGCCCGGATCGAGAGAGGGTGCGAGTTCAACAAGAGCAAAATTCTGGTCGAGAGGCGCCAGAGACCAGGTAACTTCATGCCATGCAGGTGTTTGATGAACGCCACCACCATTGTGTTGTTCGTCCGGAAAAGCATTTATATAGCAACCAAGCTACAGGGTTTCCCAAACTTCTTGCAACCCCCATGCATTCCATGCCCTACCGCAACCATAGTCGTCCGTAATGGTTACCTCCCTTCTCTTGAACGCTCCTAGCCTTACACTTAAGTGTAAGCGGTTGTTTCCACCGTGTGAGTGCCTGAAAGTAGACAAGCTATGATCCCTGCTACTCGGTTAGCCGACAGAGTGGAACGCATGCACCGGGAATCTAGCGTCAGCCTTGGGTAGCTTGCCAGACTCTTCACATGGTTCACTCTCAAGCCTAAGAATGCAGATATTTCAGGGCTCTCAGAATGGTCGAAAATGATATCCTTACATTTTGTGAAGACACGTGGAGCTACGGAGCCAAAAGGCAGGACACAAAAGCCTAGAAGGCAAACCCCAAGAAGGAAAACCGAAAGGTACTTCCAACACCCGCATTTGAACCACCTCCAATCCCTGCTGCCTAACCCACCCAACAGATGTCTTGGGGCAGGCCTGGGGTTTCTCTGGGGGTGCCACTGCGGTCTAGCGAAAGGCACAGAAGAAGAATGCTTCCATGCCAATGCCTGCTTAGGCTGCTACCAGAGCACCCATGTTTCTGCCGTTGGCATAACCAATGAGACAGGTCAGCTCAAGCTGTTGATTATTCACCAATTCTTTCAGCAGGTCTGGGCTAAACTTACATTCAGCTGAGGCCAGTAACTTTGTATGGTATGCACATAACACCGTTTCAAAGCTGCCAAACCGAAGCAAAATAGGCAGAGCTAGCTCTAATAAGGAGGCCCTCTGTAAGCCTACACTTCTTGTTATGGCAGGCGTTCTCCATGGGACAAAAGGGAAAGGTCCGTGAGTAAGGTTAGCACTGGGACTGTGACCCCCTCGGAAAGGAAGCTGGCAAGACCTGAACCTTCTTGATTTGGACTCTATAAAGTAAGTCAAGCAAGCATGGGACCCCAGGGGTCATAGCCAGTTGCTGCCAGGGAGCTTGTAATACCTGCCAAAAATAGGGGTGGATGGCAAGGTTATCCATGGACCTAACCTGCTGAGCATGGAAAACTGACAATCAATCTACCTGTGAGAGTTTCCAGGGCATGCTGAGTGCATTTGAGGTCCCTCGCATTAGAAGAATGACCTCAGAACACAGGCGAAAAAGCCAAGGCTGAATCTGAATCAACTGCTTCAGTGGAAGTGTTCTCCTCAAGCCTCTGAAAATTACAATGCAAGAGCTGACAAAGAGCAACACAAAGGATGTGGGAATACACAATGTATTCACAAAGCAGGTACCAAAATACAAGACACAAACAAACCTGCAACTAAACTCGCAAGCAAGCAAGCCGCAGTAACTGCAACAGAACCCTGCACTCAGTTACAGTGAAACAGCTCCAGCTGGAGGCTAACCCGAATTAACAATTGACTAGCTAGCGACAATGAACGAGGAACAAACAACTATATCCAGTGTCTACAAGAAAAGATAATAATAATAAGGTTATATAAGGTATTTGAATCACAAGGGCATAAGCGAACTGGAGAATACAAGTACTCAACCAACAATGAAAATAGGGTGGGAGACTGATTGCATGTGGTAATATAGGATTGGTGACGCACAAAGTCAGACACGCCATTGTGCATGGTTCTTAAAGGGAAATAAGTAATTAGTGATGATTAATATTTTATATTTTAAAGGGAGCTGTCTGGCAAAACTTACATACAAGTTTGTTGCTTCCCCATTGTCCACTTTTGACCAATATGGCCATTTTCCCCTCTAGAATGTCATGAGTATAACAATAATAGTTGTAATATCCAGTCCAAATAAACTCTGTAATGCCTTCATTTATGTCAAGTATGTTAATTTGACTTATACAAAAATAATACTCCAAGGGAAGGCTTAAGTATCCAGCTGGAGGTATGGAGTTGAAAAGATGAGCAGCAATGCACTTCACAGAGATAACCCGCTCAAATATTCTGCGACTTCTGACAGCAATCCCCATTAGAAAAAAAACAAGCAAACTAATTTAATAGCATACAACAAATGGGAATGTGAGCGTGATAAGGCTGCTACCTTTTATAAGCATCTTAAGGGATAGATTTAGTAGTTGTTTGAAAAAACAAACAAAAAAAACAGGGAATTTTACTTGCAGGCTGGGTTAAATTCATAATAGCCATCAATGCTTATGGTTATTTTTATTTTAGTTATTTTTAAGTTCACTTTGGTTTGCTACAAGGTACACGTGCGTCGGCAGCCCTAGGCCAAACTCCCAGTTAGGCTACAAACCCTTCCTGCCTGTGACTCAATGGAGCACTGCCTGTGACTGAAAAAAGACATAGTATTTTGCAAAAATGTTTCCCCTGTTTTGTGACCCTGAAGCCAAGCATTCCTTCACATAATTATGCTACATCTAAAAATCACACATAGTCATAGTTGGCTGTGCTATAGCTGTGCTGTTATAGGCCTGTTCTGTCCTGAATTCAAGATGAGTCACGTGTAAATGACACGTGATTATCTTCGTATAACACCAACAAATATAACCCCCCAAAAAGCATAAAACATCATCTAAACCATTTTCCATATTCTGTGCCTAACCACGAAATATCAAAATTCAGATTGTTGTGTAAAAACCATTTCTTTCCAATTTTTGCATATTACTGATTGCATACTAAAATAACGTTCTATTTTGCACAGCAAGCTGGAATGGAATGGAAAAAACAGTGAGAGAATTCACTTGTCTCGCTTTCCAATTTATTCATGTAAATGGCTCCATTGTCAAGGCAGAGCCCTTCAACAAAAGACAAAGGACTTACAATTGCCGTCACTGGGAAAGTAATAATGAGGGTTAGAGCTACTTTTGCAAGAGAATGTGCTATTCATAAAGTTTATCTTAATCAGCACTGAAGGTAACCCTGCAATGCCTTGGCACCAAGTGAGATTCCCTCTGCTTGCAAGCAGGCCCTGTTAAACTACCACTTTCTGGGATTCAATCCTGGTCTGATTTTTGTTGTGTTAATATAACTTCAAAATGTTATTAATTTTTGTAATAGACTTATAAACTTGCAACCAGGGCCGTTGCTGCAGATTTGCAAATATAGCAGCTTATTTTTTTTAATGATACCTGGTAGCATTAAGTGCAGTGAAACATTTCAGATTATAAATGTACTTTTAGCAGTAAAAACTCAAGAAATAAAATACAACATGTAATGTCAAACTGAAAAAAGCATATAATGCAGATACTCTGCAAAAAGGTTACACCCCTGCAATTTTTTTTCCTCAATTCTCAGAGCTTGCAATCATGGCACATTAGGAATGAATGTGTCTGAGCTACAAAACATAATTTCACACTTTCAAAGGAGAAAAACAATTTAATGCTTTGCATTATTACTAAACCCCTTTGATATGGCAAACCTGAAATATTCGGGTTAAATAATTAACTTCAGAAATTAGTTAGTCTACTGGCCTCATCATGTATGCCAAAATATTGGTGTACATGCTTTCAGAATAAAAACACCCATTATTATGAGGTCCCTCACTCAGGTAGTGAATGTCCAGCATAGTTCAGCCTTGGAAACCTAAACAAAATCTGTAATTACTTTCAAAGGTGTAATTGCACCATTGTATTGACTCAGGGGCAGCATCCAATCAACATGTTTCAATATTTTAATTTTACTTAGCCGGTTTTGCTGACATCAGACTCATAAAATGGTTCATTTTGAGCATTTAATCATTTATAATTCAACTAAATGAGTCATCGCTGGGAGGGGTGAATACTTTCGTTGTAAATCATAAACAAACTCACATCTTTTCCCAAGACTCGCAGTTCAAACTGTGTTTCCTTGAAATGTACTTTTGTTATCCTGGGCCTGAAATGAAAAAAAAAAAACTATCATCAACAACAGTCCATTGAAACCAGCAATTTTCTTACTTCGTTATATTGTACCTAAGTTTCAATTCTTTCTACGCTATAACTGCTTTCAAATTATTTAGTTAAAGGAACGTGCATTTATTTCTGGTAAAGAGCTCATTATCTATTTGAAGTATTAAATATGTAGGGGGAATGCAATTTATGTACAGAACACTGTATGATCCACATGTGTGCAGTGTTACCCACCAGAAATACTTCCCAACTTGGTTTTTGTTCTTGTAAACAACAACTCCAACAGGTGTCAACCCCAGAAAGTATTCAGACTGATTCTCTCCCTGCAAAAAACGGGATATGTTTCAATCAGGCAATCAAACAAAAAGGACCCTGCGAGCATGTTAACCAGTGGTTCAAAGCTCCAGTACTCTCGTGCTGCTAGGTCTGCTACTTTTTGAGGTATCTCTCAATTACGCCTGTAAACACATGGGTGGTATTTAATGAAGCGGGCTAAAAAAATCAGATTAAGCTAGCTTCAGTCAAAATTGAAATTGGGAAATCTCAGTTACACGAGGGTATATTCTAGTTTAATATCGCCATCTAATTCAAACCAGGTTTAAGCAATCAGGATATGTGTTTGTGCAAATAGTTCTTCAAAAGGCAGCGGTGGCAAGTGACGCAGCTCTGATTGTAACCATAGCGATGGTGGAAATGAACGCGCAATGGACTCGCTGGCAAGGCAGAGATGATTAATTGAAGGGAATTGCATGAGAATAGAATCATGTTGTAGATCAAAACAGTTGACATAAGGGTGGAAGCGTGGTAGAAGATACTCTACACATCCACCCCGTCAGTAAAATAACATCATATTTTAGATATTTTAGCTTGCATTATATAGCTAACCTAATCAAACAATAATCCCATTTACATTATTAAAATTGGAGTTGAGTAAATTTTCAGTCCTACAATAGCAACTGTAAATGTCCATTAAGAGAAATTTAAGATTTATTCTAAAACAACACAGCAATGTGCGAGGGGTAAACCCACTGAAAGTTTATCAGGTCAGAGGTGTATAGCATAGCGCTTTTGCATTTTCATGCATTTTTCTTTGTGAGAATTAGCTGGTGACTGGTGAATGTGCCTGTGTAACTTCTGTAACATGTTTTGGCGCACTCCTATATATTAATATGAACATTATATATATATATATCTACTAATCACACTCTAGTCTTCAGCTCCAGGGTATGACTTCAATGTCCGCATCGAACTTGTTCTCAACAAGGTTCGCTACACTTGGGGGCTATTGTTTTATGAAAAATAATGTATATATTTTTTATTAATATTAATCATACAGTGGTCATGTGCACCTGCCCTGCAAAATTGGTAGCCAGTGCGCACAAATTCCTCAATTTACAGTTTACTAAAGTGCAAGTAGCTCCCGGTAACCTAGGTAGCAGAGCGGATCGAATCTGTCCCTGAATAGTCTTCTTGCACGCAAAAGCTCTTGTACTTTTTGACTATTTGAGCACCAGTGCCCACGGGATCCTGAACGAAAGGATTTGTCGGTTCATAGCTGCATTGGATCGTTTCATTATTTGAAGAAAAATAACTACTGCTGTCATGGATATTAACCCAGTGAAGTTAACCTTTCATGCTCATTATCAAAGTGCTCTGTGAAAACTTAAGTATTAGTTAAAATATAGACCTATGATTTGAAAATAATGGGAAAGGCAAGTACTTACAAATACAGGGTGAAGGTCTACACCATACATGTCCAGTGTTTTGGCAATCCGTAAATAATTTAATTCAGCTTCAGAGGGTACCTGACCCCTGCAACAAAAGTTTACATCATTTTTAATTTCATAAAGAGAATTTTATAAAACATGAGAAACATTCTAGACTTTAATGATATCAAACCCTTTGGTCAATAAATTAAGCATAAAATAATGGATACAAGTTAAAAATAGCAATAAAATCGAACGTACTAATTCAACTGATGAAACATTGACCAATACTCTGTGTTAATAACCAAAGCTAATGACTTTACTCTTTTGCTATGAGAAATGTAAAAAAAATTTTTTGCATCATCTTAACTAATGTTAAATAACATTAGGTTATTTAAATATGTTTTAACTAAATATTTACATATTCCTAAAAAAATGTCATTTATTTAGTTTAACTTTTAGTAGGATTTTAAGGATGCATAAAGATGAACTGAATAGGGCCCTAATTGCAATGGCCACGTTCCAGCTTTAGTACTAGGTTTCTCAAGCACTAACCAGTATTCTTGAGTTACTCTTCACTGTGTGAAATCTGCAATGTATAGCATAGTGACAATAATAGAAGAATATGATTCATTTTCAAAAATGAAGGCATTATTTCAGTTGTCATTTCCTCTTGATCTCAAACCCAGGCAGTCAGACAAAACTAAACTGAACGCTAACACCAGCATTCATAGTAGCAGCAGGACTCAAACCTTTGCCACCTACGGTCATCACAGCAGAAACGCGTCAAAGTCTCACTACAAACGTGGCAGCGTTAGCACTGCCCGCTGTGAAGTACCATCCCCGTCTGTTCACTCATCGTGAGAGAAGGTCAAAATCAGACAGCTTTTACTGTGACTGGGGCTGTCTCATTTTCATACCAATGGAACCACAAACGAGGGAGCAGAATATGTGTGTCCGCTACACATGTCGTGCACACCTTCTGTTTACACAAAAAGATGATAATAAAATTTGCATTAATGCAGGCTGTCGCTTTGATATCCAAATAAAGAGAGGGAGCTGACAAGATGGTTGTTTGAATGGCCATTCTCACTGAATAATAATTTTCAATCTAAGCATCATATAACGAGTACTCATCTGATTCATGAATGAATTGCCAGTAGAAGAAAAACAATACAGTTTAACTGTCAGGTTTAATTCAATGTAAATCAAACTATTATGCCCCAACATTTCTGAGTCAGAGGTAATGGCATAATATTATTGGACAAAATGAGAAAAGGTTTCGCTTCAAACTGCAGTCATACGGGGATGGTGAGAAACGCACAGATTCAGTGCTTTGAGTTAAACAGGTAAACCAAGCACCTTGTATAGGGTAATGCAGTCATTTTAAACGGACACAAAAGGATTTCTAAATAAAATCCAGACTGCTCCATATGGACTGTAAGGATAAGAGTATATGACTCCAGCTGTGGTTACTAAAAACAACTGTTCATTTTTCACAAGCACTAAACTAATAAATACAAATTCCATGAATTCCATTCGAGAAGATATTTAACCACCCCAAGGCCTGAGTGAGTGAACTGAGCTATCAATGATTAACAAATATGGGTTCAAAACCTCGAAACCAGGTCACATTCTCAAGAACCGCATACTTGCACTAAAGCTAATTTTTTTTTTACATGAAAACTTCATGCTAAAGTGGAAAAGGAACAGATGGTTAATGCCACGTTAAGACAACGCCTACCACTCTTCATGACATCTCTAACATTTTCCTTAGTTTTATTTTCACTGCACAAATTAAGTCACTGCAGCTAACATAAAGAGTCAAAGCATGTGGTGATATCTGACCTTTAAACGAATCACTTTACTTGCTCTTGCTTTCGGGGGAAAAAAGCACTATTCTTTACTCACACAAATACGTCCTGACCTTTCCTCATCCGCTCTTCACTAAAGGGGTGGAAAAAAAATCGCTAATGCACTCCTATGTATGGCCATGAATATGGCATTTTCAACAAGACTATATCCCAAAGAATATACACCAAGTATAAGAAACTGGTAGATTTGTTCTTTACATGCATGTCTCTTTGTGCTTATTTTTCGACATAATTGGCTTATAACAGGCGCTGGCATGCAGGAGATTATCAGCCCAGACGGCTGAGCTGGTATAAAACTGTACTAGTTTGTCAATAGAAATGTTTTTTGTTTTTTTAAACCTGAGTAGAATTAGGGGTTGTAATATAGAACTTTAAATAACGTATTATTATTACTGGGGATTATAGATACATTTTAGATCCAGCAGCTGTTGGGTCATGATTTTAAATCCACTTGAAATCTGAACCATTCCTCTTTGAAGGTTTATTGTTTTTCTCTTTAGGACATTACATATTTGATAGTTGGACAAAACTGACTTTTGTAGTATATATAAATATATATAAGTATATATAAGTATATATAAATATATATATACATATACACACACACACACACACACACACACACACACACACACATATA
>JAOYSI010072472.1:0-21464 GCA_025775065.1 Hiodon alosoides
CAGTGAATTAAACTGTCAATGAAAGCAAGCAAATCATAAATCATTGTTTAGGACCAGGTTTTATGTCATTGGCTCAAATACCTCAAATTCTTCAAAATAAATGTATTGCATTCAGAGCAATTATTTCATTTCTTTAAATTAGATATGGCTTTGACCACAGAATTTATTGATGAAAAACCTGGAACGCGGGACATTATGAGTATCAACATTTGTATTAGTAAAACCTTTTCTGCCTGCTTTAACAAACATTTCACATGCCTTCAATGCTTGTGAAAACATGTAATGTTATTGAATGTAACTGAAGTTTGGTTTAAGAACTTCGAAGAAGAACGCTGTTGGATTGGGTCTATTCTAAGCTCAACAATCACTAATCACAAATCGCAATAAAAATGACGACATGACCTCTCTGGGTTTTGTTTATACCTGACAGTAGGTTTTGAACTTGTGCTCGAACGGCATGACAGTGCAGCCGTGAACCTTGGCTATTCTACCTGATACACTCTCCCAGATCGTCGCGTATAACAGAATGGATGGATTCTGATTGCTCTGTGGCCCACAGGCCCACTGCTGGCTGATATCGCAGGTCGTGGTGTCCGAATGTGGCCCTTTCAAAAACAAAACAAAAAAAAGGGAAAATAAATACGTTGTGCGAGACCAGAAATGCAATGGCATTTGCCCCTGACATTTTTTCACACTGTCTATACTGTCAAGAGGATTCTTTCACAAGAAATAAACACCATCAGTGTGAGTAGATTTATGTTCCATCGTAAAACTATTTTTTACAATTATTTTTTTAATTGTTCCTCTCCATGAAGAGTCCATGAAAGATAAGATAACCGAAAGCTGCTACTGTACTAGTTCAGCAAAGTTTTTCTCTGACTTTACCTTGACATTCAATGATGAAAGGCAATGTTTCCCCAAGCACTGAACACTGTATTTGGTTCCACATTTAAAAGCCTCTGGGGTTTCTTACACAGACCCTATATGACTATTTATGGAGGCTATGGAAGGATTAAAACCACATCAACAGACTACATTAAGACTGTATTAAGACAGTAGAACAGAGGCCTTCCGAATGGCACTTATGAGCTCAAACTCGTGTCATTAGCTGATTGGGACAAAATGAAAACTTTGGCACCCCGCTAATCGCACTTCACATAACCATATTTAACAGCTTTTTCTTTTTATGAGTTCAACGAATAAGATAGTGACAAAAGACAGAAAATGCTATTGAATACAAAAATGAAATATAAACGCGACTAACGCGTTGTCAAAGTTTTAATTTAGACCCTGCCCAAGAGAGCACAGCAATGGCGCACCATTGACACATTTTGACACAAACAAAAATAAGACAGTGCAGGTAATATATCTGGGTATAATGTCCCTGTAAAAGTATCAAAGTATAAAAGTACCCTGTATTTGGAGGGTATATTTAGGAATGTCGTGTGTCAGTACAGTAGTTTGTGACAAGCCTATCAGTGTCTCACCAAAATATGTGGTAACATGAAGGTCAGAAAATATGACAAGCAGAAATACATCTTACATTTAAAAAAACAAAACAACTTTACATTCTTTTTCAATTTATATGACAGCTTTTGCCAGGATTAGAATCACGGGTATTAACTGAATAATTTTACTTATAGTGATTTGACTCTGTGGTTTGTACTACCAATGGCTGTGCTGGTATCCCTGTTGAACTTATCAGTAAATTGTACTGTATTTTGCAGTATCTGACAGAGGAAGGATGGCCTATGTAAGCAGTCTTCTGACAGCCTTTCATGTGATGGCCAAAAAATAAATCTCAAATAGAAAAAGGAAAATGTACTGAGCCTCTCTTTTCAAATTGGTTCAAGGCATGGTGACCCTCTGATGGCTTAGACCCCTGTGGGTAAAAAAACTCTTCACTAGTGTTTTTTTTAAAATGAAATGTTGACTTGATGTTAATCCATCTTTGTCTGTGCCTTCACCTGAGTCTGCCAACTGTCAAACACATATGTCTATATAATTGGCAGGGAATAGCATTTACACTCACAATGCTGCCTGTGTTTAAACGAGAAGTGCATGAAAATGGTCCTGATTATCTGTCCCGATACTGTGGGAAACCTATATTCAGCTTTAACAATGTTGATTGGCTGAATTTTGAGGACTTGGTATAAGTTTTAATGATAAGATGAGTGCAGCACCGAGAAGATGGCTAATGGCTAACACCCACTTAGCGCTTTTTAGCTTCAGATTACTGCGTAATTTCTTGCTTAACTGCAGCGCTGATTTCATTTTTCTGTTGAGGACCATTGTTTGTCTTTTTTTGCCCCATTGCAGTGCCACTAAATAATCACCCTAGACAAAAGTGTAATCTCAAACGAATGAACCCTTCTAATTTATTCAATGACTGATTACCTTTTAATGAGTTCAAGATACTGAGGCATAACTGTGATTAAAATAATGGTATTTCTATGGAAAAAAAAGTGGCAGAATCATGAGAAGAGCTTCTGTATTTTAAATAACACATTGATTAGCTTCATTTGATGGGCGATGTTTGTAAAACTGAACAAGCACTTTGCTATTGTCATAGGACCAGAACTCCCAAAATTTTGTGACTAGCAGGGGAACTTCTACAGGGAACTTCTGGCAGGGGGCAGAATGATTTTGGCTGACGGACAAAGTGGGTTGGGGGCTTTTGAAGCAGTCTGACAATCAAGTCACTGCTCTGGGCTTTCTGCAGCTCTCCTATAGACACAGAAAGTGAGCAGGCCAGTAACAGAAGATAGTACAGAAAGGTCAATCATAAACACTCAGCCCCCCCTCCCACACACACACACACACACACACACTGGAGGATAGGATTTTTTGTCCCGTTCACACCATAGTGATAAGTTGTACCTTTTTTTAGAGTTATCTAACAAATTAGATTAATATGAATAGCTAGAAGAAAAGTACGCTGTTTTTGGTGGTATGCACTGTCATAACAAGCCATTCAACGTTTGGATATTTTTTCAAGGACAAGAATTAATTACTAAAGACTTTTACACTCATATTAAGCACAACAATTGAGTGACCCTCTTTAATCCTTTCACTAAATGCAGCATGCTTTTTACATTCTTATACTTTCTGTCTCAGCAGTAAACAATTCATATTATTTAATTTATTAAACTTAATTGACATCATGCAACCTATTCTCAGCAGTTGGATAGTTAACAGGAAAATATAAATTCTGTCAAAGATTTCAAATAAATATCTTTTAATTGTCTTTTACTGGGGGAGCAGTAATTTTACCAAAAAAATCAATGTAAATGATCCGAAATGTAGTAGCGTTTACAGACTCATTAGTGGTGTTACACAGATGGTTGAATTTAAAGCCCAATTTTATCATTTGATCATTTTAAAACTTCTTCAAATACTAGAAAGCGAATGCTAATGACTTATCATAAAAATGTGAAGAATGGCACAAATGGCCAAAGCCTCTGCTAAAGTTTTTGAATCCAACAGTCTCTCACCTCACCGGCTTCCTCCAGTTATCTCAGGCCTTTGGCGCCCATTGTGTTCTCCAGCAAAAGAGACGGCTTTCGCCCTGCTCAAATCTTTACTGCTGTGCTATGGAACCATTATAAAATATAGAGAGGTAGCTGTCACCAAATTGTACTCATCATTGTCACCACACCATGTACAAACATCTCCCAGGTAGTGCTTGACAAAGAGATTTAGAGGTACTGGAGAAGTGAATATCACAGCGAGCGTCTGACAGCAGACCCTGATCCACAGCCTTGGGAAACTGGCTGGCAGAACAAAACATATCATGGCCAGATGAAGGTTAGTAAGCAAGGCCTGGCATAGAGGCCACTGCCTTCAACGGTAATGATTGATGACACACCTAAGGAAGAGTTGTCTTTTCCAAGTTTCAGTATGAAATAATATACTGCATTATTTAGCTAATCAGTTTTTAGCTGCTTTGCATTGTTGCTGACCATTGGAATTATATTATTTAGATGTCAAGCTGGCACACTTGCATCGATCTAACTTCAGCATTTTACCCATTTGTACAGTTGGATATTTAAAATAGCTATTCAAGCAACTTAGCATAGTTCCCCTCTGAAATCCGCTACAATACACTGCAACTCTAAAGTTCCTATAGTTGCCTGGCACCCATTATCACGCAGTCCACTAGGACAGCAAAATGTAATCAGAAATAACAGAGCGTAGAACACCTTCAGTTTGTCGTTTATTAGTTTAAAGAAAATAAAATCCCTCTGGTGATCCTCCGATGGTGTCTCTCAGCTCAGGTAGTTTAGTATATGTCACTGAACTCTTCAGGCAATTGGAGCAGTACAGATTGTTAGGGAGGCTAGGCTAGCGGACCCAATAGCACGACACCAGACAAGGCAGTAATTAGATTGGGTATTTAATGAGGGATTGGAGGGGTAGGAAAAACACATGGCTGGGTTGGACTGTTGGCTGTGCTGGCGGGGCAGGAGGCAAGGCAGGCGGAAAGGCAAGAGGGTGGGAGAAACAAAGGGTGCTGGATGGGAGACACAGAAGACAAGGTTAGGTACAAGTAATGCAAGCACTAGAAATCTAAGGTAGCGCGGCCGTGGCAAACTAACAAGTGTCAGTGGTACAACAAACTGGCGGCGAGTGACTGGAAGACCGGGGTTGAAATACTGTTGGGTGATGAGCTGATGGACCGCAGGTGTGTAGGCATAATTGGAGGTGTGGAAGACATGGACTGGATGACCGGAGCCTGGGGCCACTCCCCTAAACACCGACACAGCCAAAGACAGAGACACAAAGAGACAGGGACTGGAAGCCGCTAGGAGGCAGCAGTGGAAGACGTGACACAGGCTGAAATTACAACTGCTCCTACAGCAAGAGCTGAGGTATCTAGGGCACATTATCAGGCAAGCAGGTGTCACAACCCACCCAGACAAGACAGCGGCAGTGTGTACGTCAGGTGATGGCCTTCCTGGGGTTCGCCGGTTATCATCGATGGAATGAGATGTAGAGAGTGGGAGAGGTGCTTTCAAGGGGTTGTCACACCAAGAAAGTGCTTGGGACAACCTTTGGGACATCTGGGGTCTACCGAGGTCAAGGTAGGTTTCCAACAATGGTTCTACTGGCCCAGGAATAGGGGGATGTCCGGTGGTGGACAGCAGAATATCCCCAATATCCCCAGCAGAACTCCAATCCACGGCATGTCCTGAGGTGAGAGACCCTTTTTCTAGGTACAAGTAAAGTAAAAGACCCTGAGTCAAGGTGGAGACTACAGTCAAGGCCTGGTGGAAGACTGTGGTTCTCTAAGACTAAGGCACAGCATTTGAGGGCCAACCCCCCTTTATCATCCACAGGGGAACAGGTCCCGCAGAAAACCCTGCTTTCTCAGTTAAGTTCACTAGAGGAGGTGGAACAATACTGCTTGCCGGAGATATTGTTTTATTTGTTGTATCTGCAGTCGTACTTGTAGCTAATACTATTATTACATCCTTGGTTTCATTTTACAGCATCGTTACTAAATAATACACGCCGAATTTATGCTGTACTTTTGTAACTTACAATGTAGCAAAGAGAGTGTATGTTTTAATTCTCCTACTTCAGCTCATTCTGATATGAATGGTACTAATCATTAGTGCAGACAAGGAACATTTTGAACAGTGCCCAACAGTATATGCATTTTAGTGATTCTGTTTAAATACGGAATATTATTTTTGGTACACAAGCAACATATTCAGTATTTCATGGAGTTATGGAGAGCTGCCATTGCATTGTCCGAAAAGCCTATCTAAAATTCACAAAGAACACATCTGTATTCTCAAGCCATTGCTTGCAGGGTAGGAGGGACAGAGATAGGCTGAGGGGTGGGGAGATGAAGGAGGGTACAGGAACACTAAGCCTGTGGGGCGAATAATGGTGTATCCTACTGGAGGCAGTGCCCCCAAGTGGAAGTCCTGAACCATGCACTTCTGCGCCTCACCATAAACCAAGTGAGGTCTCAGAAGTGAGGTCTCAGCGATGAAAGTGTCCTTCTGGCTCATTTCTCTCAGAACCAACAATCAACGTGTGGTTTGTGGCGCTATCAAACTCCATCAAAGACCTGCCGACTGGCGCCGTGTGCTTTTCCCCTGCGGGTCCCTCGTCATCTTCGGGAAAGGAGAGGATTAGCGGTCGGCCTCGCTGTAAATGCAGCCCTGATCGACCCTGCGTCGGCCCTCCAAGGTAACGGGAGGTGAAGTATGAGCCATGTGAGAGCAACGCTTTTCTTAAGTCTCACTTTGATGCTTTTGATTCTGAGCTTGTGAAGAGGGGGCCGGGGGACTCTTCACGGACAGAAAAGCCGAAAGGGCGGAGAAAGGACGAGATGGCCTCTGGAAACAACAGACAACGGGGCCACGAAACTGTTTCTCCCGGGACATGAAAGACACCTGTTCAGACTCATGTGAGCACTGGTGCTCTCAGTCCAGGGGAAAACAAGACTCTCGTCCCTTATAAAATAAAGTCAAAGAACAACGCTACAAAAGGATCTCTGAAAAAAGACTCATTAATTAATCTACCCAAAAGTTTTAGCATTTAGCAAAACTATGTGTCAAACGACAGTTATACAGACTCACAAATGTATTAGGATGGAAATAAGACTTTATGAATCATGAAGGGGACTTCCTGTTAACTGAATGCAACGTGAAACCCGCAGTCAGCACAGCAGCGGCTTAGACTCGAGGGTGAGCGGAAACGCCAGGGCGTCTCTCGGTTTGTCGCTAAGCGGCGTCTCATATCGGCTGCCTGGAAACCTGTAGGCCATCTGCGCTGATCCTCTGTGCGACCCACAGAGTGTAAAAGAGACGGGTGGCTTGATGGTGACTGGATCGCAAGGAGAACTCTACTTTCTCAACCTCCCTGTGTGCGATGGCAGGATTCTTAGCTAACAGCCGAAATGCAGTAGCACTATCGGCGATGCCAAATTGGGAAGGAAACACTTTTTTGTTTAAAGCACTAGTAGTCTACTACGTAAGGTTGTTACATACTGTGTGTGAGCCGATGGATACCTGATGCCATAGCTTATACACAAATAATGAAAGTCATGGATTTCGATGGAAATACCAGCTTTTCCTCACATTAAAAACGGCAAAACCATGAAGTAGCAGTCAGACAGCAGGGGGATTTACTTCCTAATATCTGACAGTCACCAGGAGAGGACAATTCTTATTGGTTGCCCCCGTCAATGAATTTTATCCATCCAATGCCAAAAACAACTCAGCATTTGGAGACCCACTTTGAAGGCAGCTAGTTTGATATCCTCTTTAATGTGACACTAGCTGAGTTACAAGGAGAAGATGAAATGAAAATCACTGAGCTAAAGCTGCCAGGTTGTCAAAGAGAGATAAGAGCTTATGTCATACCAATGTAATGCTTAAGTCATTGAGACATCTATCATAAATTCCTCCCAATTTAATAAAACAGCGGCTTCTTTTCCACAGAACGCGTTATGTTTTCTCACCAGGAAATTTGCCATTGTATTTTTCTACGTCTTATCTCCATTGTTAAACCTAGTCTATATCAAATGCTGCCAAAGCTGTTGAGAATATGGTTTCATACATGTTCAAAAATAGAAAGAGTCGTCAAGCTGTCAAACTTTAGAAAGAATACTAGGCATGGGATGATGGCATGATCCCCAGGTATTGTTGTGTTAACATGCTTTCCTCAAAAATAATGGCTTCAATTGATTAAATGGGAAGCTTTGGATGCTGGCACATAAAATGGTCTTCTTTCACTGAAATCAACGCTTCCTGCCAGCCAGTAGCAGGTAATTCCCCTGTTTTAAATATAAATTCTGCATTGAGGTTTCCATCCGCATGAACATTTTTGGAGCAGGTTTGCTGTTTGAATCTCTTTCTCAATATTTTATAAACATTGGTTCCTACATTTGTTTTAATGGGGGACGTTTCATTAGTGTCCTGCTTGATAAACCCTCATGAAAATTTTCAGCTTGTGCCGCCCACACTACGATCATTGTATAGGACAGTCTCCGTACTGTAAGCAAGACTCTTTTCCATCTTTTATCTCTCCTCGGCCCTCTGAAAAATGCTGATATAAATATTTCCTTTTAAATCGCTTTATCCGCAAAAACTTACTGGAGTGCCAAACGATAAGGGCGCTATGGAAATCTACAGAGGAAGACAATGATATACAACAGGACTGAACGGGGGAAAATGCATTTCAAATGCTTAAAAAATAATCACTGACAGAATCTATTAGAATTAATTAAACATTTGTTTTGTGGCTCTGGTGAAATCTTGCTTGTTGTTCAATCCTGGTTTGTGAATGGCAAGTATAATTTATTTTATTGGCTCCTGTGTATTTAGCTGTAGATAATATACTGGAACATTTATCCCCTTCATTTTTTTAAGTGTAGGATTTTTGATACGCCACACCGCGTTTAACCCCCCACCACTCTAAATGTCTTAAGCCTGTGGACAAAAGACCCCAAATTCATATTTACATGTACACGACATTTACTTTTAAAGGAAACTCAAATGGTTTCATTTATGTTGGTATTTCAGTTGAGAATTCAACATGAACATTTTAACCTCAAATTTATAACCCACCAACATATATCTAATGAGTATCCGGTTAGTGATAGTAATGAAAGATTAATCCCCTGATAACCAGTGTTATTAAAGGTTCCTGGTATAAATCAAATAGAGGTTTGTATTATACCTAAAGTTCTGGGTAGTGTTTTGTAATTAAATACAAATATGTTCCCAAAGCCCTCCAGGACTGTATTAATCCCAAATATCTGCTTCACTGCCTCTTTGCCTTTTGCATTTTCACGCATGTGTGTGTGTGTGTGTTGTTGTTGTTTTTGTTTTTTTGTTTTTTTTTGGGGGGAGGGGCAAGGGAGTTTGGTGTGATTCTTTATTTTTTTTACATACTTTATTTTTAGTTAGAATAACATTCATAGGTGGGAAAATGCTGACACACATGAGGTGAATTTCCCCTTTGAGACCAATGTATCCCAGCCTAATTATCATTCTGCTCCAGTTTTACAGAAACTCTGGTGAGTTTTGTTTTTCACATTCAATGTCTGTTTTCTAGAAATCTGGACTCCAGCAGTAAAGCTTCAGCATGGGTACTTTAAATATAGATTTCTGTTTCGGGAGAGGCAAAGATGTTTCATGGACACTGAGGAAATTATGGGGAGATCACATTTTTTAGGGAAAATTAGACTGCGTAGTGCAGATTATGGATCAGTTAATAATTTACTGCTCGCAATGCATTATGTAATATTTCAAATGCTGCATGTATCTAATTTAGTTTGCATCTCTGTTATTTTATTGCAAAATTAAATACATTACGTTACAAATGTACTCAAATTGTATCTCTGCTCTTCTGTTCTGGATAAGGGCATCTGCTAGTTAAATTAATTAAATAGTCGTAACAAATATGATTTGGTTTGCGGAATGATATCCTCTGAGGGGCAATGTTTTATGTTGTGGAATATTTGACTGCTTTTGCCAAGGACATATTTCTTCCCTGACTACCTTACACAAATGTATTTTTGTACTATTCCACCTCTCTAGACGCCAGAGTAGTGTTCCAGTGAATGCTCTCAGAGGATGGATGGTGTGAAGGGACATTTTTCATCTCAGTGAAGACGCACGTTGGCACCACTCAGGAACTCACATTTTCATACCTCCAGTCATGAGTCCCAGCATATTGTTCAGAGACCACAGGAGGTTTCTGTAGTGGCAGTTGCCCTTTCTTAAACACCCAGGGCCAATGTCCTCCCACACATAATCTTTTATCATTTCAAATCTTTCCTTCAAATCAGTATCATACAGTCATAATCATACCGTCATACAATCACTGTCATACAGTAACTTTTGAAAGACAGATATTATATTTTAATGTAATTATATATATATATATATATATATATAATGATATATTAATGTATTATTATATCTTAATATCGCAGTAGTATGTCGTTAACAATGCAAATGCACAATATGTACAATTCATTTTACAGAATATATAGAATTATAACAGTTACATTACTATAATTAGTGTATTGCTAATAGATATATATATACATTTTAGAAATATTTATATCACTGGCTGGATGTGATGGTCGGTGATTCTCTTTCACCACAACTCACTATGATACTACACTAATGTCAGGATTCCTTCTTTGCTGGGATCTGTTGCGTTTGATGTGTCTCCTGAGCTGGACTTTTGGGGCGGATGTGAGCTGCCACATGGGGCTTCCTTACGGCACTGTGCCGGGACGCTACAGATGGTGCAAACGTGAGCCCTGTGAGTGCTGTCAGGACAGGGCTTTGGGAAGGAAACGTCATGCCATCGAGCTCATGTCCTCTGAGCTCAAATCACAACAAATCTGGCACTGGTCACAGTGGTGGCGACGCATGATGCCATTCAAATTATTAGTGCGTTCACTGTGTCTTATATAACCGATGGTAAGAAATATATTCATGTTAGGTTTAACTTTCGGTAAAGTTATGCTGTGTTATCAGATGCCTACCTGTAAGTGTGTCTGTGTCCAGATGGGCCTTTTGGTTTTCTCCTCTTCTAGAGAGTGCGGTGGGGAGGACAGGGGGCTAACCATGACATCAAGGGCCTGTCTGAATAGGTATAGATAACGGGGATGTTGGGACTGGGGCGTTTGGCTGAACTGACCTTATTTTAGAGAATGCATTGTTGTCACAGACTATGATGTGTGTTTCTTTCAAAGGGAAACTAAATTAAGCTTTTAATGGACTGTGATTATTATTTATTTCTGATGGTAGATTACTATTATTGGATCCAAATAATACAAACACACATGATTGAAAGAAAGCCCTTATTTTCTTAGCCTAATACATGTCATCTGCCATGAAACTGGATTTTTGCTACAAAGGAAGCTTTTTTTGAAAAGTTTGGCTTTTCATAGTAAGAAATTTTACGGCCTGTAATTCGGCCCCACGTGCAGTAACAGGCATTCAGTCGTGAACATGCCCTGATGTGCTCACAAACAAAGATAAACCTGCGCTCGACCTGGACCCGGACAGAGAAGTCGTCTTTATCTTAAGCAGCACTAGTCGTTATTTTATGTTAAGCAGATCGGAGGACGAAAGTCGATTGCCGATATTTGGTATATATGTAATGAAGGAATAGGATCATAGTTATTAAACATGCTAATATGCAAATTATTTTTTATTAGTGGAAGTTTAGACTTTAAGTAGAGTTTCCTGGCTATGTGGGGCTGTCCTTTCCTTAGTACCATTTAGGGAAGCCTACAAAAATACCTTTTTTTCATTGATACGTTGACATCCAGGGAACGTCCAGGGAAGGTAGTCTTGTTAGATGGAATGTAGCCATTGATGAGGTAAGTGGGTGGTGGTTGGTTCGACACATCGACCAAGTGTAAATGGAGTGTTCAGTGGATCAGGAAAGTTTACTAAGGATGCTCTGGTTTATTTGCTTCAGCTATCAGTGTGCTTGGTGTTCCATCTGTGTGCCAGGGTTCCATTACTTGGTTAAATTCTCTTGAGAAAGTCAGGCAAATAAATATTTTTAAACCATGTATCATTAGCATTGAATTGTAACAATAATGATCATCCCTGCTCAGATGTAATCACGATTGAGGCTGCTGGTCCAATTGTCTGTCCAACGGATCAGAGTTAGATGTCCTTGAGCGTTCTACATGTGTGACTGGAGGTAACAATGCGCAGAATACTTTCCGCTTTTATTTCACTTCCTGAAGAAAACTGATACTTGGTAAGTGGCCTTAACAACTAGTAGAGGTGCAGAAGTGTTTGAAGTCTGTATATCGACTGATCAATCAATTTGTCTTCAATATGTTTCCCTTGGGAGTAGAATTCCCTTTACGGCACAGTAGATATAGCCAGGATGTTTAACTCTGTTCTTAGTGGGTCCGCAGGGTTTTCAGATTTTAATTCTATCTAATCCTTTAATTGTTTCCTGGGGAGAATGCTGATATCTGGTACTGCTGTTTCTGGGACAATAAACCTCAAAGCTCTCAGAACGCAATGCATGGCCAACACTTTTGGGAAAACAAATCCTCAGAGGAAGATAGGGTAAATAGGGTGGCGGGGTAGGACAGTCACGCAGTTGCCTGGTTGGCAGTGAGGCCGTTCATTGCCACATTACTGTAATGGTACGGGTTATGTGGTGGTTACTTGCTCTGGGATTCTGGAAAGGAGGAGGATATTCCAATTTCAATTCTTAAGGATGCCGGGGTATGTGTTTTATATTTGTGTGGCAGCGTGAGTTCTCTATTTTGCCTACAACACAGGTGGTAGCACACAAGTCACAAATTGGTTTCATTGAATTTAATTTAATACTTTTTTTGATCTGACAAGCTCAATAGAAACAGTTGTACAAACTGCAAAAAAACAAAACAAACACTAGAAAGTAGAACTTTAGACAAAAGGCTAATTAAAGAGCCTCAATGCACATAAACTAAAAAAATAATCAAATCCCCCACAGAGCACTGCAAGTTCAGTTCTTGACAATGTGTCACAAGCCAGAGATCTTGCATATGCAAATCAATTTTGAAATTTTTACATTAATTTTATTCATAATAAATATCTGCGACGAAATATAAATGTTCTACAATAAAGGTTGTATAAATAAATTCAAAGTACCAACGTGCTTTCCACATACTGCAACGGTATATGAATAGTACTGTCTTTCAGTCTTTATGAAATAATTTTGATTAAAAAGCATTTTAGAATATTACTGAATGTAGATTTAAATGGAGTTTTTAAGAGATTAGCCGGTCGGACACCCCCTTGTGTTTGTTTCTATTTTCAGCATTGCGACCCCATTTACAATTTTAAAAATGTGCTTTTAATATTTAATTGTTTTGTAAGGGACTGGAATGTTTCATTATTAATCGTTACATATGCAACTTCTTCTGGTACACAGCGTTATACCTCAGCTATTTGTTCTGTTTATTTTTTTTACATGCTTTCATCATCAATGTAAGTCATGGAGGATCAAGCCAAGTTTTATTGAAGCACTTAGAGATACAGGCGCTTAGAAAGCCTTATTTCAATCTAATAGCAGTCCTGGATTGCTGTCAGAGGATCTTTCTGGGAAAAGATGTCAGCATTGTAAGGGTGCTATCTTCGTTTGAATGTTTTGAATGAAATTCTACTTAAAATAGTTTTAATGTGTGTGTTTTTTTTTTTTGCTATGGTTCTATTAAATTCATACAGACAAAAATAGCAAATGAGGAAGGTATACCTTTGACCTATGAAAATCTCCCCTGAAAATAAGCACACTTGTACGTTAGTCAACATGCTCATTAACACCGATGAATTCAGATTGTTTTCCTGGATTTGGCCATTGAAGTGAAGCCCGCTGGGAAACTTCATGCACAAAAAAAAAGTACAGAGGGAAAATGACGGTGCTGTTTTCTGGGAAAAAGTAATTAGCATTTGTTTTCGGGACTCATACTAATCATACTCACATAGGCCCATAGCCCTGATGCAGTGAGATACAAAATATGTTTGTCTTCAACCTCCAAAGACATTGTCATTACAGAGATTTGCTGTCAGATCTTTGGCTTGAAGTACTACTGTCTTCAGTCACCTAACTGACAAAGATTTCATCCCAGCAACAAACACCTTAACTACCCCTACCCACCTTTTTTTTTCCTCTTATGATGGGTATGCCCTAGTTTGGTCACGCTTGCCCTAATGGGTAATTTGACTGGCAGCCACAATGCAACTTAATTCTATTTAAGTTAGAATTAAATTAGAACCAGTTTTATTGTGATTTCTTAAGCTTCATTTTGCCATCATTGGCAAACAGAGACTGTATTATCTTGCCTCTTTATTTTTCCTTTAAGGTGCTAGCTGAGAGGATTGCAAGAGGATGTCCAAATATATCAACATGAGTCAAATTCCTCAGTGTCTTCTATACCCCAACCAATAGAGCCCCTAATCATTCAGCCTTTTTAAAATATTAAACTGCTCTTTGAATTAAGGGGGATCACATTTTCATATGGTATTTGGGTTACTTCTAGCCAAGGGCTAAGGATTCTTTTTTTTTCGTGTTTGTATTTATAAAAGCTTGCTTGAAGATGTTAACTAACTGACAGCTGGCATCGTGGTAGTTGCAGAAAGTCAGCCACCGGAGACTCAACAAAAAGTACGGGTTTCCATGGTAACGGTGAGGAAAAATGTGATGTTACAGGAACGTCTCACAGGGCAGGAGCTGCTGTGTACCATTAATTACACATTGTTATGTGCATGAGATGGAAATATAAAATGACACCGCGTGGGGACAGGAGAAGAATATTACATGTTGTAAAAGTCTGCAATGGTCATAGCTTTTTAGTCCCGGTCTGCTCTAACAACCACTCTAAATATTTTTTCCTCTCAAGGGTAAAAATAGGGTGTTCACACTAAGCATTTACAAAGTTGTGTCAAGGATTGGAATATAAAGGGGGCCATGTGGAAATAAGAGAGCCCCGAGACCATTTAGCGTCTTTACAGGCCAGACCTGCTTCAGTGCACAATCCTCTAAATAAAGAGACATGCATTAGTTACAGATTAAAATGAACGTTCCTTTAGCGAAGAAAAAAAAATAAGTATTTTAAGCTTTATGATATATTTTATTCACAGTCATTTCCTTTTGATAACAGGGCATGGGGAATATTTTGCAAATCATCTCCCGGCACTGCTGAATAAGGTGTGGCATTATGATGTGTGCGAATGCTCCGTTTTCTAAATGACCGGTTTGGTCCAACTTGGCTGTTTCCCCATAGTTAGGATTTAGACTAAAGAAGACTGGAGCTGGACAGGGTTGCTCTCTGCCTCCCATTACCGTCGAAGTAATGGGAGGAAAAAGTCAAAACAAATACAAAAAACATGCATTAAAAAATCCAAGAACTCTCCAATTTAATTGAGCCAGTTCCAATTGATTGTTTTCAATGGTGGCCGAGTTCTGAGCGGCCAATTGCTGGGAGGGCCTCATACATTATTCATGAGGTTACTATTGTGTAGGCAGCATCACCAGGCAAAACATCGGATGAAGCAGTAGACTTTCGTAATAGTCACTATTTCACAATGCGTGACTAATCATATCTTTCCCAGGCTTCCTTGTACTCTCTGTGCTTAGCTTGACTGATTGTGGCGGTAAGAAGAGAATTACTATTCATACCAGGTTTCGAGTTTGAATTCCAAGAGGTGCACACCAATTGTAACCTTAACAGAGGTACTTATCTACCGCCAATAAAGATCTGACTGCATAAATGAGAAAAGTGTGAGCCTGCTAAGCAAGTACATAACATAAATATTGGAGGGGGGGATAACCAGGTTTAATTAATGTTCTGGTTTAAAATAAAGCATGGTTCTTCCAGCTTCATAGATTTCTTTGCTGCTGGATTCTTTCAAAAAATCTGCCACACAGATCATCCAGATCACAAGACAGGCTGGCCACAGCTCTCTAACAGAACTGGACAGAGTCATCGGGCCACGGTCCTGTGCTGCTTCAGAACCCTGCTTGGAATTTGGAGGTGGAACGACAAGTAACTCTGGAGCTTATTCCGCTGTAACAACACAGTGAGGAATTCCTTCTCTGGGGGAGATGAAAGGGAACCGTCAGCCAGGGGAAAGTAACATCGTCTTAACCTACTTTTTCTCTGTGGAGCCAGGAGCTTCGCAGAGATTTTGTGCTAGTGTAGTGAATACTGTCACCGGGAATCTACGCCTGTTGGGAGCGGGTTGTGCTGTTTTAGTGAACAAACTAAATTTAAACTCTAAATGTACCTGTATGTGTTTGTGCCCAGTCACTTTCAAAGTGGCACCGTAATAGGATGCCGACTCTCTAACAACTGAGTTAGTCAAATTTCTGCCCTGCCACAGCTGTCCCAGTTAACTGTAAGTACTGTTATTGTGCCGTGGAAACATCTGGGAGCAACAACAGCTCAACCACGAAGTTCTGGGCCACACAAGCTTTCAGAATGGGACTGCCCTCACAGTTTGGGCCTTTCCTGTTTCAGCATGACAAAGCAAGGCCCAGACAGAAAAGGTTTGTCGAGATCAGTGTGGAAGAACTTGACTGGCCGGCACAGAACCTTGACCTCAACCCCATCTTTGAGACGAAAAGGAACACCGACAATGAGCCAGGCCTAATCGCCCAACATCAGCACCGGACCTCGCCAATGCTCTTGAAGCAATGTTCCAACATGTGGTGGAAAGCGTTCCCAGTAGAGTCGAGGCAGCAAAGGAGGGGGCAAGTCATGCCCGTGATTTTGGAATGCGATGTTCTATGAGCAGGTGTTCTCTTTTGGTACACGTTTTCCCCTAGCTTAGTTATAGTCTTTATTCTCCTTGCCTGTAGCTCTCTGCCAACAACGGATAATGATTAATGTTTATCAAATTAAACTTTCTGTGGCAGTTTTGTAAATGAGAACACAGTGTGTATATTCCACACACGGGAGCAATGCTACCCTGGTGAGTCAATCTGCACTCTTACTTTCTTTCAGCCACATCAAAACACCCTCCCATATGTGAGTTGTTATTTATCTCTTCCTGTGTAGATAAAGCTGAAATATACCATGTCTGTTTCAGCCACGAAGCAGTTCTGATCTTTGACAAAGACAATATGTTAACTAAATAAAGAGAAGATATCCAGAGATATTTTTAATGCAGTTTATTTTATTATACAGCATTTATGTGACAGCAGTTTTCATTGGTTCGCAAATGGTTCACAGAAGAGAAACGCTGATCATTCTGAGTTGACTGTGATTGTGCACTATTATAGTTAACTCAAACCTAGGAGAACCTAGAGAACCTGTACAAACCTACAGAATTGTAATTTCACAAGAATATAAAACTTTAATGTGAGCTAATAACCATGCAGTAATTTGCATTGCTTCATTGTGTAGAATTTGAACTCTGTACAGTGTCAGCTATTCAAATTTGCTCCTACGATTATGATAATGGGTTTATATCTGAAAAACATAAAGCGTAATAAATGTGGTCCATGGCAGAAAAAAGCGATGTAGATTTTTTAATGCACAGGATTAAAAATAACACCATGAGAGCAGATCTCAGATTTCAGTCCTGACGTTGCTAAGGCAGGGGCTTGTGGGTGGTTGGGTAATGAGGGGTTTTAATGTGCTTGATGGAAGACATACCAATTATTCCTGAGAGGGCACCCTCATGGTCAGTGTTGTGTTAAAATGATGGATGTCACTGTTTCAATTGCAGGAACGTCATCCTATTTGGTATAGTTTGCAAAAATTGGACAAACTCTTTCTTTTTCAATTCACCTTTGCATTGTTATTAGAGTGTAGAGTTTTTAATGTTTGTCGGTGTGTTTACAATCATGAATTACAAAGTGAGTGGGGGGCATTTATTAACCAAATTAGGTTATTTCCTCATCAGGTGTTGTTCTAAAGACATTCAGTAGACAACTACACTAGTGCAGTACAGACTGGAACCAGACCAAACATTTGTGGTGCGCAACACTCTAGGATTTGCATTTGAGGGCATCTGCTCTTAGGGTGTTGAGGGTCTTGTCTCTGTGCTCTGCGGGGGTGTGGCACCTCAAGGCCTCCAGAGGCGACAGATTGGCCTTGGTCTGGGACATCCAACCAACCAGAGACTTGATATTGCAGTCACAAGACCAGGGGTTGTTGTGTAGATACACCTCTTTGAGGGCTGGAAGAAACAATTGCGGGTTGTTGAACACAGAAAAAAATTTTTTACATTCAGTGAGACAATCACGCATACTTTATTCTGTTCTCATTCAACATATATCTGACTGCAGCCTGAACTTAATTATAAGGCCCCTTGAAAAAGTCAATATGTATTACGAGTAGTTATATTGGTTTAAATTTGATTTAAAGAAGCCTTCCAGGATGTTCTGTAGACGGCAGCTGCTGGCTAAACAGCTGAGCCGACCGCTCGGTTAAACATCCCTGTGGTTGGCTACTCGACAATATCAAGAAACTAAAAAATATGGGGCTGGGGGGGAAAGAAAATTAGTTTAGTTAGGTTGGCTAGCTAGCTATGTCTGTTTTAGTGTTTTTAGTTCTTTCAAATGAATTATTTGGTACTGTGTGTGGCTAGTGTTAGCTATTTTATAAGATGAACACCCAACGTTAACAAACTAGCTAGCGACATAATTGTTACATCTACGCCCCACATTTCCTTAGTCTGCTACCAGAGATCAACATCCCCTGAATTCTAATTGCTCCACCCTTCCTCAGCATCATGTCCTATTATTCAATTAACATTCCACAAACACTATGGGCATTTGTTCGTCCTGTTCTCTCCTCATTGGTTCAAAATATCCAACACTGGTATCCTGCTTCCCTCCCCACTGCTTATAAACCCCTCAGTGACTTCCAGTCCATGCTCAGTCTTATCTATCTCGCATAGCATTTCTGAGCTCCACTCCCCTGTGTCCACGGTTGACTAGTGGTTCCATATCATTGACCCTTTTGCCTGCTTCATCGACCATCGCTTCTTGGATTGCCCTCCCAGTGTTGTTTGCCCATATATCGACCCTTTGCCTGCCTCATTGACTATGACTCATCCCAGACTTCCTCGGACACTCTTGTTTGCCGACTTCGACCCCTGCCTGTTTCCAGGTTTTATGCACCTCTGCGCATGGGTTCCTCTTCCCTGTCAGTACCCCCGTGACAATAATATAGATGACTACACTGCTACCTGGCCAGTTACGATAAATTGATTTAGAAAACCGAGGAGATGCATACTATAAGGTTTAGATTTAAACTTTTTGAAGAAGCCGAAATAGTTTGCTAATGATGTAAATCCAGTCTATATATAATTATCGAATTCAGATTAAGGACTTGGTTTTAGATTCGTGCCTAACAACACCTATAGCCCTGCCAATATTTTTTGATTTGGCCCTTCTTGTTGCCTGCTTTTCTCTCTTTTTTTTACTACCACAGATTCTAGAGCACACTTTACCTGTCAATTTATCTGATGGCTTAACTAATAAATCCTAAGTATCAAAGTTTATGGGCGAGCCAACATCAGCTGCTTTTTTTTAACAAATAGAATTTGTCACGAAAGGCTGAATTGATTGCATTTTCCAGAAGGAGTCAAAAAAATGCGGAAACCATAGGCGGTATGGGAAAACTGGAAAATAATTTGACCCAAGAGGCAGTTGTAAGAACTCTTGGAAAATGGCATAATAGTAGACTGAATAGACAGTCCCAAGGAATATTAATTCTATGGCTGGGATCCTATTAAAGTTTTTTTAAATCACATTCATTATGTTGAATCCTACCTGGCAGCTGGGCAAGCAGTGCGCCCCCTACTGTCATGAGCCGGTTTCCGCTCAGGGCCAACTGGGTCAGCTTGGGGGTGTGTCTAAACACGTCGTTGGGTAGTCTCTCGATCTCATTATTTCTCACGTATAGCTCCTTCAGGTTAGACAGACCCTCAAACATGGAGGCGGTCACTGTGGTGAGGAAGTTGTTGTCCAGAACCAGCATCTCCAGTGAAGCAAGCGGTTTGAAGGCCCCACTGGGAATGGTTTTGAGGCTGTTGTGGTCCAGATTGAGAAACAGGAGCTCCTGCAGGCCAACAAACGATTTGGGGGAAATCTTCTGAATCTTGTTGAGGGCCAGGTCCAAGACCTTCAGGGCAACCAGGGGCTTGAAGGCATTGGCGGGGAGATGGGTAAGGGCATTCATTGGTAAATCTAGATCTGACAGGTTCCTCATGCCAGCAAACACCTCTGGTTTGACAGCCGATATCTGATTTTGCCCCAGCATCAAGAAGCGTAGGTTAAGGAGGTCTTGGAAGCCTTTTATGGGAAGCTGATTTATTTGGTTCCCATACAGGTTGAGCAGCATCAATCTCCTGGCCCCGGAAAAGGCCTGGGGATGTATTGACCTGATGGAATTGCGTTCTAAGTTCATGCTTTCTATTTTTGGAATCGGTTTCAAGACATTTGGCGGTAGCTCCTGTATAACATTTTCACCTTAAAAAACAAAACAATACAAAAATATAACCAATAAAAGAAAGCCACAGCGCATGAAATACATCTGAATCCCTTATGATTTTGTGAAAATACATATTTAAAAAGCTTCAAATGGTGGACAGTTACATCTGTGCATGAGTGATAATAGATTGTGGATCAGCACTGGTAGAAACAACACTCAGTATCTTGCTGTCTTTGTTTCCACAACGTTAACAGGAAAAACATATTTCAGTGGATCAATGAATAAGTGTAACTCCTTAAACAGAGGTGCATCCTACTTTTGTCACATTTCCAGCACTATTTACACAGCTCAAGCTCAAGGGTGCCAATCAGCCGTCCTCACTGCCCTCAGGGTCAGCTGATTCTAATGCAGGAATTAGCTAGAAGGAAAACCAGCAGACTCCTGTGGTCCTGGAGGAATGAGGTTTGACGGTGTCTGTGGGATCTTTTACAACACTCACCCAGTTTGAGGATCCAGGCATCCTGGGGTAGTTTCATCGGAAATGTCCTCAGCCCCCTCTTGTGGCAGTTGACCTCGGATCGCTCAACGCTGGCCTTGTGCGTGCACTCACAAGTGCGGGGACACCCTCGGGTCAACCCCGCCACCCAGAGCCCCGACATCACCAGCCAAGCGACAGCCTGCATCCCCCTTAGACACTGAGTGAATTTTAAATACATCAGCAGTCATTTGCCTTTATTCTTTTGGCAGGCACGCTTATCCAAAGTGACTTGCAGGGGCAAGAAAAGGCTAACAGGACAGACACAACACCATTTGTAGCAGAGTAATATGATAGCAGGGCTGCCTGTCCTATGGTGTATTTCATTGTGTTGGTTTACCAGGATTGTCATTTTACTTTCTGTTTAGTGCATTGCAGTTTTATGTTGGAGATGGAATGGTTAAGCTGTCTGTCTATAAAAAACATTTGCTGCTTGTCTTGTTAATAGAGATCGTTTGTATAAATCATCCATGTGTCATTTTTTAAAATAACTTTTTATACATAGTTTTACTCTCACTCTTGTACGTTACTTTCTCCGTTTTAAGGTAAGTACGGATATCTTGTCTTTAAATGGAAGATAGGCTTCTCCACTTACCTTGAAACTGAGTGATGTTTGTTGAGGACAAGGGACAGTATTCCTTCACAAAGGGACTCCTTGCTGAGCCCCCTAAGCCCTCTCCGGTCAGCTGCCTGGCAGCCACTTGTGAGCCTGAAAGCAGGAGTCAAAATAAGGGCGTCTCGGCCCAGCAGCAGCACAAATCAAAATCTCTCGCCACAGGCACCTTTATACAAACTCACAGCAAAGGGAGAAAACTGGCATTCACGGGCTGTGGAACAGATCCACCCCACAGACCAATGAGAGCCTCAGCAGGCCTGGCCCCTGACTGGCCCCTGCCTGCCCACTGATGATGAAGGGGCTGATTGACCTGGACCGTGGTGATGTCACTGGGTTAGAGCAACGTCGTGGGACGTGAGGCTTCACAA
>JAOYSI010072474.1:6734-20244 GCA_025775065.1 Hiodon alosoides
AGTGAGTGGTGAGGGTTAGAGAGCAGTGAGGATCTGAGAGCAGTGAGTGGTGAGGGTTCGAGGGCAGTGAGTGGTGAAGGTCCGAGAGAAGTGAGGGTCTGAGATCAGTGAGTGGTGAGGGTTCGTGGGCAGTGAGTGGTAAGGGTTCTAGAGCAGTGACTGGTGAAGGTCAGAGAGTGGTGGGTGGTGAGGGTTTGAGAGCAGTGAGTGGTGAGGGTTCTAGAGCAGTGCTTTTGAATGGAATGTGTGAGGGAGCCAGGGGGGTTCAGAGACCCCTAACTGTGAATTTTTCATTTAAACAGCAGGACTCTATCTCCAGCACCTCTTGCTTTTTTTCCCAGTAGGTGACTTACAAAGCATGTACTGTGGCACAGCTTTTACTATAAGACAGCTTTTACTGTGACACAATGAGTACTGTGAGAAAGATAGGGCTGATTATAGTATATATTTAGACTTTCAAAAGCCTTTGATCAAGTGCCACATGAGCACTTTAAAAAATGAAATGCTGTTGGGATTTAAGGAGCTGTCGGTCAGTGGATTAAAAACTGAATTCAGCACAGGAAATAAAGCCGAAAGGTTCTTCGTCCGCAGAGTCCCACAAGGATCGGTTTTGGGCCCTCTGCTCTTTCTTGTAGACATAAGAAGCTCAGTAATTCAATGACACAAAGGAGGGGAGGAAAACTGGGAGTTTCCTGAAACAATATAACAATCCAGTAATGAGACAGGTGGCAAATTTAATCATTGAAATAATTACAAAGTTCTGCACAGTAGGGTTTTTAGGCTGAAAATGAAAGCGAAAAAGACTTGTTGCAGTGAAATCTACCTTGTAAGGGTCGAGTCATTGTGCACTAAAGGGCAGGCAGGATTGTGGGATCTGAAGTACAGACTTCCAGTCAAAGGAGGTCATACTTTAGCTGTGCAATATTTTAGTTAGACCTCACCTAGAATATTGTGTCCACGATATGATAAAAGAAATACTGATGTGCCAGAAAAGGTACAGAGAAAAACAACCAGATTAGTTCCAGGTCTGCAAGAAATGGCATGTAAAGAGAGACTAACAGAACCCAATCTCTTCAGCTTCCATAACAGGACACTTGATTTGACAGGTTATAACATTTATGAAAGGATTTGAGGTGAATTATAGAGAACCTTTCACATGAAATACAGGACATACTGTCGGTGATAGTTAGGTGCAGGTAAATTTCAGGCTGAAGTACGTAATCACAAAGGCGTAGAAGATTTTATGACAAGTATTTTTGGGCTGAATTGCTTGTGGCGGGGACATGATCAACAACACTGGAAAATTGATGAGTGAATGGCCTGACGAATGAAAAATCAGACAAATGGCCTGTTCTTGTTCTCAGATTGTCTCAAACGTTCTTACGTTTACAATGAGACAGCATTTACTGTGACACAACATTTCATTTAAGACAGTATTACTGAGTATTACTGTTCTGTTTACATGTAGAGCAATTACTTTGAGACAGTAAGTTTATCTGTTTGTGATGAACATATACAAATACAATAGTGTTGTGATAACCATGCACAGGTACATGTGTACTAAAGGTTTCAGCAGACATTAGTGAAACAAACTTTTTTTTTGTGACTCTGGGATTATAACATATAAACTCCCTTAATGTACTCTCAGAGCATCTGGTGATGGATTTATATTCTTATTCACAATACCCTAAGCACTGCTGGATAATCAGTTCAAACACAAATGATCTAGCCTGGTTCAGTTTGCACGGTACAATCAAATTCCTGCTGCATTGAGATGGCAGATGAATAAAACAGCTCTCTTTAGTTTTACAAGGCATTCTGCGAGGTTTCACAAAATTACTCTCATTTACGTGCTTTCTCGCTTACACGGCCACTCAATCATTCGTTTACATGCTCCCTTTCACACTTTCACAAAATCATTCATTCACGCTCCACTCAGTCGGGACAACTCAGTCAATCATTCACTATTGCCTATGTTTTTCCTTTGGAAAATGTGTTCAATTTGTCCGGTATTTCGTCGCAATTGTACTGAAAAAATTCAGTAGAACAGATAAAAAAAGATTTATTGATTGATTGATAAGCTGACAATTGTAATCAATCACCAGTTAAACCACAGAATGATATTAAAAGCTCAGATTTGAGCTATTCTTATAGATTTCCGTGTTGTCTAATCCCCACTCTGTCCAATATAATTATACTAAATAAATATATAAAATTTCATCATCACAAATTCTAACTGTTTAATCTTTAACTGTTGCCTTCAGTTTCTTTGTTTCTTCCAAAATGTTTGCAAGACTGTCATAAAGGATCAACAAAACTGCATGTGTAGCAAAATACTCAAAGGGCAAAGATGAGCACTTACCCTGATTTTGGATTATCAACAACATTTTTTCATTGTTTTATTAACTGCATTTCATATTTTACACACCAAGGTATTAAGCAAATGCTTGCTGCTGGAGGGAAGCACCATCCAATTCTAGTAGCAGTGTAGCTACACAGAGTGCCATCTGCTGGCCATTTACTTTCGTAAGGCTCACTTAGTTAGCTACCCATGACAGCACGAGTGAGCTGCATTGGACAGTTCTGGGGAAAAACCCCCAACTTCTTTATTAATGCTTTCACGTTCATTTTTTAAAATAAATTACTATTATAATGATCTTGTGTACTCCTCCAAATTGCTTTATCAAACCATTTTAAATAACACGCTTGTATTTTGGTTTGTTCATCTGTTATCTATGGAGGACAAAAAATGACATAAGCATAAATAAATAAATAAATGAAGAAATAAATAATTAAATACAAAAATAAATACATTTTGGCTATTTATGTAATTTTAAATTAAATAATGTATTTATTTATTTAGTTATTTATGCTCTTCTACATGTATTTATTTATGTATTTCTACATTTCTATATATATTTATTTATGTATTTCTGTGTCCGTATGTTTATTTGGTGGGTGGTCCTAACATCAGTCTGAAGCAGGATTGGTCAGCTTGGCGAACCTTGGCGAACCAGACTGACTGTCTATCACTGCTACCTTAACTTCTACATCATGTCAGCGTTGAGCTGAACTAAATCCTCCATTAATCTTCCCAGACGAAACTGAAGGTAGTCATTGTGTGTATTGTTTTCAACATCTGTCGCTAATGATCTTAAATCATTGGCAATGGCATGTACAAAACTTTCCACCAGCTAAGCGGCTAGTAACGAGTTAATACCAAGGCAAAGCTACACGTACCATTCAAGTCAAGGCATTGGTAGTAGATCCGATCAAACCGCTTTAACCAATCCTGCTTCAGACTGATGTTAGGACCACCCACTCAATATTAACATAAGGACACAGAAACACAGAAATAAATAAATGAATAAATATAGAAATACAGAAATGAATAAATGTAGAGGAGCATAAATACATTTAAAATGACATTTTTTTTGTTCTCCATAGTTACCATCCTCACATACTAATTAGGTCATGTTATTTTTTCGGAGAAACTAGATAGATTTAATTGATTATTGTCTGCAAAAATCTCACAATGATCCATGGTGAATTTAGTTAAGGCATCTCATCACAACAAAAACATTTTAAAATGTGAATAATGAGAGGTAGTAGCATTGTTATGACTATGGATTTGTGTGAGACATCAGTACTGGGCTTGGAAGATTTCTAGGTCAGATCCAAATAGGGACAAGGTACTTAACCCAGTACTTAACCTGGTACTTAACCTGAAATTACTTCAGTAAATATCCAGCTGTGCAAATCGTTAAAATGAATACATTTATAGTGCAGTTTTAAAAGCACACATCACCAATGTTTCATCTCAATACCTCGAATATAAGCCATGACCTCTCAGCATCGGACTTCAACCGAAAGCACTACCAACAAACTGTGAACCAATAAACCTGTTGACCTACATTTACTCTGTCTATGCTGTTGCCCATGGATTTACACCATGAAGACTCTGAGCCAGCAGAGGTCCCCTGGTGTCTGGCTCGATTCACCGCAGTAATCTTTTGCTAGCTACTCTCAATGTCTAATATCACCACTCTCTGACCTAAGATATCATGGGATATTGGTGTTTGGTCTTGAGCATTTTTATACCTGAACATGTGTGACACATTGTGGATGACTAGTTGGCCTCCACTTAGCTCTTGTCCACCTACTCCAACTTTACAGAAGGAAATACCTACTCCCACTTTACACAGTATTTGAAGTTTGTTCAACACCAGTCAAAAATCAAAATTTGCCATCATCTGTGGTGCTATCAACGTAAGAGACAGACTTCAGATTTGCTTCACAATATTCCCTTCATACATTTAATACATGTCTATATAGTGTTAGATCTTGTAGATCTGAGTGTGCTGTTTGTAGCAGTGTAGTTTGCTGCCAAAAAACTTTGCGTGCAGTATTTGCACAAGACACAGACTTCCCTGAATTGCTTTCAGTCGATAACAATAACCAACTCCAGGTTGACCTGTCATAAAATTTTGATGCCCAGTGCCTTCTTAGACTTGTCTTGCATGTATGTATGGCCCTTGACCTGACAGCCATTATCTGCCTTGACTAGGAAGATCATTGGCGCCAAGCATGCTGTTTCCAGTATCTCAGAAACGGCTGCCCTCTAGGGTTTACCGTGAATAATGTGACAAACAAAAAACATTCAGTCAGCGGCAGTCTTGTGGGCAAAAACAGCTTGTTCATGAGAAAAGGCAAAGCAGAATGGCAAGAATCTTGCATGCAAACAGACGGGCAACAAACAGGCAAATAACTGTGCAGTACAACAGTGGTGTGCAGAATGATATATTTGAACGCACAACTCCCCTGTCCTTACAGTGGGCTATTTCAGCAGATGGGCACATTGAGTTACCACTACTTTCAGCTAAAACATGAAGAAGCGGCTCCAGTGGACAATTGAGGAGTGGAAAAACATTGCCTGGTCTGACGAGTCAGGATTAGGCATACACAGCATGACTCTTTGGTCCCATCCTGCTTGGTGTTAGCGGTGCAAGCCAATGGCAGTGGTATAATAGTGTGAGGAAGGTTTACCTGGCACACGTTAGGTCTCTTGATACCATTTGAGCTACATCAAAGTATATCTGAACATTGTTCCTTCATGGCTATAGCTGCCATATAATGCGCCATGTCACATAGCACCCATTGGAATCAGAACGGTTCCAGTAACATGACAGTGAATTCAGTTTACTTGAGTGGCCTGCACAGTCCCCCAAACCTCAACCCAATGGAGCATCTTTGGGATGAGCAGGAATGAAAGTGTCGCATTATGACTGTGTGGTTGTCTCAATGGTACTGGATGGGCATACCTAATAAAATGGCCACCAAGTGTATATATTTTTAATAAAACATGTGATTTATTGAAAAACAATTATATAGTTTAAGATATAAAATTCAAGCCACTCTTCCCATTTTCACACTACCCGCTCAAGAGGTCCACCATCAAAATCGATAACAACCTGAGCTGGAATTCAACCTGTGGACAGCTTATAGGTCTCAGCATGGATTCTCACAGGATATAGCCCACCAGTTTAACATAGCAAACAGCCCTACAGTTTCCTACAGAAAGTTCAGGCTCACCTTCAGTAGGCGAAGTCTTCAGACGCCGGCACAACCCCTCGCAGTCCCCGTAATCCTCCTGGACTTTGGCCACCGCCTCAGCAGCTCGGAGCTCCATGAGCGTCCGTAACTCCTGCAGGGAGCAGCCAAACTCGCCCACCTGGTTCGCCTCATTTCTTTGGTTCTTGCCATGGAAATCGCTGTTTCTCATCTCCCCCATGGCGACCTGGTATTGCTTATGTGTCTATTGCAGCTGGATCAGACCTGATGAGTTGACAAAAGGCGTGAAGGGATCACTTTGGAGCGATGAATCCAGATTTAGAGTAAGTAGGTGGGGATGTTTGAGGGCAGACTAGGGGAGGGTTCAGACCATCCAGATGCATTAAAGACCTCCAGCTGAGTTGCTGAGTCGTCCTATTCTCAAGGCTGCAGGCTGGCACCGGTCCATCTGTGAGTTCCCACCCTGCGGCGCTAGGGCAGCCTACATGATAGTCCTCCCCATCTCTCCTTCACAGGGGGGTGGGAAAAAGAGAGAGAAAATCTTATAGAAATTCAAAAGGTCCTTTTAACACTGAACAGATTTAAAATATGGTGACCCACAACTTAGCATTTACATGGTCAACTGCCGTCTACCTCACCTCATTGGAGGTCGAAAACCCCAAGACAACCTGTCTATGAAGGATTAACCATGCTCACACACATTTGGAGTAACAGCTACATTTCATCATAAAAATGTGAAATAAAATAAAAGACACAAAGAGACAACTACTTTCCCAAAATAAAAATAATTCTACCGCAATTCAGATAGTAAAATTACATAAAAGGACAACACGCTCATCTTCTTAGAAGAAGAACTTTGTTCAGTCCTAGCGGCATCTGCCACTGCCTGATAGAGCCTTATGTTATTGTTATTTTTAATGACCTATTTTTCATTTCTATTATTACTTCCTTAAACTTTTTTTATGTCTGTGTGTGTCTGTGTGTGTGCGTTGTGTGTATGTGTGAGAGAGAGAGAGATAGGGATCTCTGTTCTGACAGTCAGAGTACATCCCTGATGGTGTTTGATGGAGGAAAATGTAGAATCAGCAGCCCAAAGGGCCTGGCCTGAGTGTGGGCGAGATCCCGTCTCTCTTTGATCAGTGTAAGATGTCTCTTCCTTCCCCCGGTCGCAGCAGTACCTTCCTCATTAAGAGAAAGGGATTTTGAAAGCATTTAACCTCTCTACATCCACAGCACACGTTAATTAGCGCTATTACACAGAACAATAAAGCACGGGACCTCGTGGAGGGTATAATTTGCCCCAGAGCACAAGATCACACCTAGCGCAGCAGACAGTTGAATAGCTGGAGCCTCCACAGGCAGTCTAGAGGGACACTGTGTAAAACAGGCATCCCAGAGGAACGCTGCACGCTGGGTAAAACAGGCATCCCAGAGGAACGCTGCACGCTGGGTAAAACAGGCATCCCAGAGGAACACTGCACGCTGGGTAAAACAGGCATCCCAGAGGAATGCTGCACGCTGGGTAAAACAGGCATCCCAGAGGGACACTGCACGCTGGGTAAAACAGGCATCCCAGAGGAACGCTGCACGCTGGGTAAAACAGGCATCCCAGAGGAATGCTGCACGCTGGGTAAAACAAGCATCCCAGAGGAACGCTGCACGCTGGGTAAAACAGGCATCCCAGAGGAACGCTGCACGCTGGGTAAACCAGGTAGCTCAGAGGAACGCTGCACGCTGGGTAAATCAGGCAGCCCAGAGGAACGCTGCATGCTGGGTAAAACAGGCATCATAGAGGAACGCTGCACGCTGGGTAAAACAGGAATCCCAGAGGAACGCTGCATGCTGGGTAAAACAGGCAGCCCAGAGGGACACTGCACGCTGGGTAAAACAGGCATCACAGAGGAACGCTGCACGCTGGGTAACACAGGCATCCCAGAGGAATGCTGCACGCTGGGTAAAACAGGCATCCCAGAGGAACGCTGCACGCTGGGTAAAACAGGAATCCCAGAGGAACGCTGCACGCTGGGTAAAACAGGCATCACAGAGGAACGCTGCACGCTGGGTAACACAGGCAGCCCAGAGGGACACTGCACGCTGGGTAAAACAGGCATCCCAGAGGAACGCTGCACGCTGGGTAAAAAGTGTTACCACAGGTACCACTTTAATGTGATTTTACAGAAGTTAATCAATATATCCATGGGGGGAGGGGCTGTTTTACAATAGATAAATATATGAATCCACAATCTTCATCCGAGACCACATTGCCTTTTCACATACGTACAGCATGGAGATAGAAAGGATTCGTGTGTAGGGGATGTGTTCACTTTTTTATGTCTCAGATGGTGCCAAAGTCGGTATTCAGCAGAACAAATATATATAGAACTGTGAAAAAAAAGTCTTAGGCACGCTAGCTTTGTTACAATAAATGTAGTCTCTCAGGTTTTTTTTTATTTTTTTTATCTTCTGCATTAGTGTATCAATAGAAATTTTTTTCAAACATTCATCTTCTGAAAGAAGAACAGGGAATTCTGCCACAGATGGCATGGTCTCCACAGAGCCCTGATCTCAACATCATTAAGGCTGTCTGTGATTACCTGGACAGACAGAAGCAAGGCAGACAGCCAAAGTCTGTTGAAGTACTGTGGCAAGTTCTTGAAGATGCTCTGAACAATCTACCTGCCGACTGTCAAATAAAACTGCACCACAGTGTACCTAAGAGAACTGATGCTGTTCTGAAGGCAAAGGGTCACAACAAATATTCCCTCCCATTTTTCCATTTTTTTTTTGGTGTATATTGTATATTGTCCTTTATAATATTACTTTTATATTTAGAAACTTTGCATTTAATTATTATTTTTTAAAGCATCTTTACTTAACCAAATTTTATTGTGCTTTCTCTTTTAAATAAAAATGACACAGAATATCTGCTAAGACAGTTCCCTTCACTGACAGGATAGGTGTGATTTTGTGTGTCTTCATCTGCCTTCACTGAGGCACAGTGAGAATGTTGATTCACAGGAAAGAGAGCAGTTCAATGAGATCATCTGTTCTAAAAGGACACTAAGAGAATCTGCCTCCAAAGCTGCATGCATTTACACCTTGTTTGCAGTGAAAATGCTTTGTTCTTTGTTTAAACACGTTTTATTTTTTAAATGTCTTTTAAAAATGCAGGAGTGTTAGAGCTAGCTTTCTGTATTAAACACCACCTAAAACTGCATTAAACAATACAAAAATTGTATGCAGAATAAGAATATTTGCCCATGCCTACTCTGAAATACAAAACCCAGCGAACTACAGTTTCAAACCACTAACCAGCACAGTTTCTACCATAGACCGCATTGCATGCACTTTCAATTGCCCTCGGTTTACTTTGTGGCACTTCTGATTCCTCTAGGGCATCTCTTTGATTTGTTTTTAGTTTCGCACTGTGCTTTTGGTCCGTGGAAACTTTTTGCCATGTGTCTTGTTCTTGCATTCATCCCTCACCCCCTTTGTATGCTGCTATAGCTAAATACTGCAGCTACCACACACAAAACCATGTAACTTTTGAGTTAATATTACCATCTGTATTCAAACATTAACAATACTTTATCTCCCACCATGTTCTCTTTCTTTTTTTCTCTCCTTCTTGTGTGAACAATCATTTGAGGCATCCCAGCTAAAAGACAACTTCAACCTCTACCATGGTCACAAACAAACATTACAGACCAGATGCCAACACACCCACTTATTGGATGCCTCAATATCTCAGGATTGTCCCTTGCTTCCCCCCAGAACAGTCATGTGAATATGAAGCCAGCCTCCCACAGGAGCATGTGACCATGTCTGAACACTTTTTAGGATTATTGCCCAGTGCCCAGCAGAGGATAGCCCCCCCCCCTTTAAACCAGGCTCCTGTAAAGGTTTCTTTCTCCCTGCCTCAGGAGTTTTTTCATGCTACCTTTGCCTTATGCATGCTTTCTGAGGAAAAGGGGCAGGAAAATATTGTACCATTGTGCATCTCTGTTAAATGAAATGCATAAAAAGTGCTATACAAAAGTGCTATACAAAAGTGCTATACAAAAGTGCTATCATCTCCAGTGTAGTCCTGGCAGAAAGAACTAAGAACAAACCACCTGTAGTGCACCTGTTGGCTATCTCTCCAACCTTTCACAAAGTGCCGAAGCTGCTGATTACATTTTTATTCAGTTGTATTCTGTATGAGTCGACTATTATGCTGTTTTCCAGGTTCACTCGACTGCCTTTGGGATGGGTCCATGACAATTCGTCCCTTTCAATACTCCCCTGAAAATTGGTCGCCATGAAAGTCCGCTCCATGAATATTTTGTTTACAGTACAGAATGTGCTGTTTTACATCAACACATTTGTACATTTCCTTTATTGTAAGGTACAGCATGTTTGCTCTTCTTCCATTTTCAGAATCTCGTGCCGTTATTTTTGGCAGCAGACCGATTATTTTTCAATTATCAGGCAAACTCAAACCAGTTAATTTAATTTAATACCAGATTGTTTAGAATTGTTTAGCTCACTATTCCTATTGTTCATTCTATTTTGATACTGTTCAACTTTAGGAAATGAATAAATGAACACTCTGACATCACTTTTCTGATATCTGAATACAAACACAGCGTTGCGGTAATATCTAATCTTAACCACTGGATTTTTTTGGGATAAATATTAGAGACAGATAACATAATACATATCACATCCACCGCAATAAACACCTCATCTGAAATTAACCAAAGTTTTCATAACTGAGAATGTTAAACTGTGTGTGAATAGTGTGATGGAAGAATATCAAGTTTATTTTATGTATGTCAATAAAAGCAAAACAACATCATAAGTGGCCGCAAATTGAAGCTTGATTAATTAGGAGACATTGCACAATATTGTTCCTGAAAGTAAGGGAATACTCATTTATTGGATTCAGAAATGAGCAGATATAAGAGCTCAGATAAAGAGTCTCAGTTATCAGATAATGCATTGCAATTGCGCATTGTCCCATGTTTCATATTGGGTGATCTAACAAGTAAGTGTAGAGAGTAAGTAGAGGATAATGTTGACGTTTAATCTCCGAAACTGTGCAGACTGTGTATGACTGAGTAAAGAACAGGCTGTGTTTTCGCACATGCTAATGAGCAAACTAATTAGGAAAGGGAAGTCATGCCCTAGGCCATATGGTCTCCTCATCTTTGTGCCAACTCTATTCAATCTCTCAGGTCAAGTAACCTGGCCATGACGGACCACGCACACTTTACCCTGAATTTCACCAGCGGGTGGCGGAGTGGTTAAGGCATTAGGGTGCCGAGATTTTGATCCCCAAGAAAGGCTCCAAAGCAAATAACTTCAATAAACATCCAGCTGTGAAGTACTCAATAATAAGAGGTGGGACTAAGTCACTAAAGTGCAAGTCACAAGTCTGCACCTCTGAATCTGAAGTAAAGTCCCAAGTGATGAGAAGAAAGTTTTCCAAAGTTTATCTAATGAGGTGTTTTTTCCCCCCAAACATAACAAAGTACATACTGCAAAGCAACCAATGAATAATCCCATTTTTCTCAACACAACATGAGATATCCAAATCAATGTTTTATAGAAATATTATAAATATTGTATTTTGAAAAACAAACTTGACCTAGCTGTCTAATGTATTTCTATATAAAGTTACGGATTTAATTCCAGTAACATTCTACCCGGGCCTAGAGGGCTTGTTTGGGCTGAATTAAAAACGAAACAATTACTCTAGCTAAATTAGACATTTACAGAACTGCATTCACCACTACTCCCTAGATTAGATTATACCTTAGATGATGTTAGCGCCATTATCTTTCCCTGATGCTCCTCCATCATATTGGTTGCTTCTGCATCAGCTGTACTTCTCCACCAAATCGGCTGCATCTATTGATTAGCTGGATACTGCTTTTTCATTCAGTGTAACGAGCCAAGATACCAACTTGTAAATCACAACATGGTTCTCTCAAAGACAGTAGTAAAAACTGTGATGTAGTGCTTTCATACTGGATAAATAGCTAGTTACAACTCGTCACGGACTGCATACCTATTTGTAAGCTAAGCTATCAAGGCCGTTACCTTTCTTTATGTGTCTTCAGATGCCGCACAAATTTGGAAGTGGTAGTAATTCCATCAGTAATTTTTGAGCCATGTTTTGCACACAGAAGCTCTCTTGTTTTTGACAACAGAAATGCAAGACAAGAAAGAAACAACCCGGATACGAATTGACTAAGCTATAGCATTGGTTGTGTTGCAATAGACTCTGAATTGACTCCCATTGGTTGAAAAATTAGTTGTACGATGGGTTGAACTTCGTTGCTAAAGTTGTTAAGTGAAAAGGACTAGATCAGAAACAGAGATACATTTTTTGCTTTGACGCATCTGTAGATGGCATATGCTAGCCTATACAGAGTAGTTGATTCATTGCGCTAAAGTTAAAGTCAAGTCATAGGTGCTCAAGTTAAAGTCAAGTCCAAGTCAACTTTCAAGTTTTTTTATGTTGACAAGTTTCAAGTTGTAAGATTTGTAACTCGAGTGGGACTCTGGTAGTCAGAAGTCTGGTAACTCAAATGTAAACTCTGCTAATAACTTCAGTAAACACCCAGCTGTAAATTACTCAATACAAATAACAATTATAAGCAATTATATGGTAAGTACTGTGGTAATTTTTCAGTAGTTTTGCAGATATGCACATGCAGAGTGAAAAACGCAATAGTTTCACACATTTATCTGGATATTCTCTACAGCTATTATAGCTAATAAACTAGCTGAGATGTGCAACAGCAACTTCCTCAGCAGTACAACAGCAAATGTTTAACTGGGAAACCTCAATGATTCGGTTTCTCTGACACAAGTGTCTACACCACTCCACTATTCTCGGACACAGGTATCTACACCACTCCCATTACACTGGTATGTGTATTTAAACAAACTGTAAACAGTCCTAGGCGATTTCAAGAAGATCGTCTGCTAGGCATATATGTAACATAAAAATGTTCTCCCATCACACATCACCTGCACTAAAAGAACCAGGCCTCCATTTCCTCTGTGTCCCCGGATGGGTGAAGAATGTTGAGGACTTGGATTTGGTAGTAGGACTTGGATTTGGTAGTTTAAAATCTGCTACACAAGTAGTTCCCACTGAATTTAACTGCTTACCAACAGGACGATTGGAGAAAAGCCTCAGTAAGAAACACTGAAACAGGAGCCCACATCCACATCACTGGATTAATCCTGGGTGGTCATGACACTAGCAAGTCAGAACAAACGTTGATTCACAACTTACTCGTGGTTGTAGTCGGTGGAGCAGTGGTTTAGGTGCTCAGTAAGAGAAGTAGCACTGCTGCATTGGCGGTTGTAGTCGGTGGAGCAGTGGTTTAGGTGCTCAGTAAAAGAAGTAGCACTGCTGCATTAGCAGTTGTAGTCGGTGGAGCAGTGGTTTAGGTGCTCAGTAGGAGAAGTAGCACTGCTACATTAGCGGTTGTGGTAGGTGGAGCAGTGGTTTAGGTGCTCAGTAAAAGAAGTAGCACTGCTGCATTAGCGGTTGTAGTCGGTGGAGCACTGGTTTAGGTGCTCAGTAGGAGAAGTAGCACTGCTACATTAGCGGTTGTGGTAGGTGGAGCAGTGGTTTAGGTGCTCAGCAGGAGAAGTAGCTTTGCTGCATTAGCGGTTGTAGTCAGTGGAGTAGCGGTTTAGGCACTGGACATTTAATCAACCAGCAAGTTTAAAGAGGGGAACTGGGATGTGTAACCCAGCACTAGATGAACAAGCTCCCTGGGACCATTACTGGTCACTGTTATGTTCCTTGCAGTACAGAGAAAAAACACTCTTGGAACACATTGCTTATTACAGAATGTTTATTACCCTGTGTCTTCCAGGTAAGTCTCCAGTGCTCTATGTCTTCCAGGTAAGTCTCCAGTGCTCTATGTCT
>JAOYSI010072475.1:0-21455 GCA_025775065.1 Hiodon alosoides
AACGGTACGTTCCCTCCCCAGCAATCACCGGCACAGGTGAAACGAATCGGCTGATTGGGGAGGGAAAGAATAAAAGCGGGCAGACACCAGGAGAAGAGGTCGGCACCCGGGAAGCTACGGGTAAGAGCAAGGCGAGAGTGATAAATGCTGAACGGGAAAGACGTATGCTTTGTGTTGCAGCTCCAGCCAGAGGACGTGCCGGAGTAAACCCCCGAAGTCTTCCCTGAACGAGGAGGACGAGACGCCGAACCTAGCGACGGCTAATTGTGTTTTGCCCCGGACCGGGAGGATTCTGTTTGTTTTGTTTTATGGCCGAAGGGGCCGAATAAAGAGAGCGCATTCGAAAGACGACCGCTCCCGATCATTTCTTGTGGGAATTCCCAGTGGTTGCCACAGCATATATTCCTTCTATCTGTGTTGGCCAATTCTCCTTTTCAGTTTGAACACTTGAGCCTGTTAAGAAATTCAATGGATAAATCAATGGATAATTAATAACAAAACCCTACAATAGAACACCACACAATACACTCCTAATAATATTTGATAATCGGAATAATAAAGTATAAATAAATAGACCACAACCGACTGAAGCATCGTAGCAGAGCCATTTTTCTAGTGGAAGCTCCCGGAGGCTTCTTCAAAGAAGAGGTATGCGCACACAAAGGGTTTCTTTACGATCAACACTGAGCCAGAGCTGCAAAGAAGGCTGGATGCAGGTCGTATTGGAACCCACAGGTATCTTTTGATCGGCATAGGGACTGGTGTTCAAAACAACCCCTTGTTGTAAAAACTGCCTCCTCTTCATCCAATTATCATGAAAGCCTCGTGCTGGACATATGTTTGAAATGTAGGTCGATCTTTATGATTTTGTGCGGTTCTGCCCATACACAAAAAAGTAAACTGCAGTTTAGGACAGCAAGGACCTGCCAGGGGTACTGGGACCCCAGCTTGTGCTTGGGCTCGCCACCTGTTCTTCGCCACTCCCAGGTTTCGGCACCACTTTGTAGCACGCGAGGGCATGCTGGTTGCGAAAGCGGCAAGAGAACAAGGCATTGGGGGAGGGTTTAGACCTTTTACTGCGCATAATGTCAACCAAAATTAAACATCTCACCAACAACAAAATTAATAACAAAGAAAACCTCCCTTTCGGGGAAAACTAACCAACCCTTGCTTCCACCGTTTACCATTTACCGTCCCCCATCAATCCTTCTCCCCAAGCCAGTTTTGCCGGCTCATTTAAAAGCCTAGGATTGTTGGCAACTGAGTGTGATTTTCATCAGTGGAACCGAGATCCAGTTAAAGGGCAATTAGAGCCCTCCCTCTTGGCATTGTCCTGATGAGGAGGGCGTGGCTGCCCGCTGTGTGCCAGAATTAGCTAGCCACCACTCTCGCATGCATTTAAGACACAAATACGATCGCGTTTGAATGGAACTGGGTCATGAGGGCGGGGTATATAAGGGGAATAGCAAAATAAACCACGATGGGAAACCGTAATATAAATATAAATAAGTTTGGTTACTCCAAACTTTCAACTAGGTTGCAATGTTTTGCTGATGCGTTGTGTGTTCCCTCACTCATGCGACCGATTAATTAAAAGATTATTTGGGAACTGAAAACCACCTCTTTCCTTTTTTGCTTTGATTTGTTTGTTTTGTGGTATAATTTTGTACAGTTTTTCAAAATATTCTTTCCATGTGTTTCTATTGTTAATTGCTTCCTCAGGTTTTGATTTATTCCGTCTGTTCCAGCTTTCCCAGAATTAATTCAGTTTAATTAACTGTTTTTTGACTAAATTAATTTTGGTTAGTTATTTTTCTTTTTGAGTGTGCGTTTGTAATTATTTAATGTCTCGCAGAAACTAAGGTGTGGATCTTGATTGTCCGGTTCTCTGAGTTTTACATTCTTCGTCAAACCAGTTCTATTCTATCCATTTGTTCGGATTGATGTTTCTATTTATTTTTCATTTAGATTTCAAAGCTAACTGTTTATATATAATATATCATGCATGAAATGAGCTTGAAATATAGTTAAATGAATGGGTCTTTGACAAGGTTAGATATAATGATTTTTAATTGAAATAATAATTGTCCATCAAAATTTACTTTCGTCTAAGAATCCTCCATTTGCAATTACAGTCTTGCAGACCTTTGGCATTCTAGTTGTCAATTTGTTGAGGTAATCTGAAGAGATTTCACCCCATGCTTCCTGATGCACCTCCCACAAGTTGGATTGGCTTGATGACCACTTCTCAGGTACCATACGGTCAAGCTGCTCCCACATCTCAATAGGACTGTGCTGCCCACTCCATTATAGACAGAAGCTGGCATCTATAGAAAAAAGATGACTGCTTCTTTCCTAAATAGTTCTTACATAGTTTGGAGCTGTGCTTTGGGTCATTGTCCTGTTGTAGGAGGAAATTGGCATGGCGCTGAAAAATTGAGAATTTTTTTGGGGGGGGTGGGTTGAGGATGTGGAGTAATGAGGGATGCTTGAGAAAGTGGGGATGTAGGGAGGAGTAGGTCCACTGAACTTTGGCTGTGAGGCCAAGATAAACCTTGGGTACCTTTACCTCACTTCCACCTTTTGTTTTGGACATTATATTCAAGACGAAATGTAATTCCTGTCAAGGGCAAAATAATTCCAAAACAAATACATTGATTTACCCCATGCAGAGTGGAGGGGTAAAGACATTTGAGAAATTTGTGTATGACAACATTAGGGTTCCTGGACCACACCCTTCACACATCCTGTACCAGCCTTTTCCCAATGCCTATGCTCCTACTGTGCTACCGTAAAGTACCTAATTTCCTGGTCATGTGTGAAATTTAATTTAAAAAATTAAAAATTTAAAAAATTTAAAAAAAATTTGCTTTTCATTTTTTTTCATATTAAAAAAAGAAAAAACATTTTAAAAATCCAGTCCTAACCAGTTTAATAATTATATCAACTTGGACCTAACCAGGTATTTTTTAAGACTTTATTTTAACAGGCTTTCTCCCCTTTTACTGCTCTGTTATGTCTGTCAGCACTTCTACAAACAAACAGTCTTCTGCAATCAACTTCTTCAAACATTGAGGTGATTCCTAAACCTGGAGCTCAGTTTCATTATAAATTTTCCAAATTGTCTTAAATAAATTACCCTCTTTAAAAAACACTAATGACTTTGAAATATTAGAGGGCAGTGAACACTCAGGACGAGATGCCAATCCATCCCAAAGCCAGGGACATACAGACAATACTCACACAGGGTCAATTTTGCAATTACCAATACATCTAACTCACAAGTCTTTGGATAATGGGAGGAAATCAGAGTAAAACTTGTAAACTCCACATAGACCATGGCCATAGCTAATTGCTGCCGCCCCCAACATATTACACTTTATTTTAATTAGAACATTAGCTGAATGCATTTCTTTTATCTCAACATGGGAGAATGTGGATTTTACTCTTTATTTTCCCTGGAATGTGAATAAAACACCTCCTTCTGCAGTTGTGTGTAGTTCTTCACAAATATACTAGGCAGTTTCTATATATTATATATATTTTTTAATTCTCAATTATTTAAAACTTCTAAATAAGGTGGGCTATAAGTTTCAACTAAGTTGTATTACTGCTAAAAAATCTATGGCAATAGTAAATAGTTGAGAGAAACTGAGATGCCTGCAAAAAATCACATGCAACAGTATTTTAAAAAGTTTATTATTAGAAGTAAAAGGAGGCTGTAAAGCTGGGAATGAGTTTCCTTTGTGCCAGGGAGAACAGAACAGCGAAGTAAAGAGTTGGTGTGGCCTCCATTTCTACTCTTGGATGAGAAGACATATTTGAATAAATGTCCTGGTCTGGGTAGGGCAAAAAGGGCCCTTGTAGATGGGGGTGCAGTGCAACTTTGTCTGCTGCTTTCTGAGGTGGTCTGGGCCCTGGTAACCAGGATTTCCTGTTTGATTCCTTCTGGTGGAAATCAATAAGGAATTTGGAGGGCAGAGCGGATGGCTCCTTCTGAGAGTAGAGCAATGGGCTAGTCCTATTGTTTTTTTCAAATAGATACTGAGCTCAAAGCTGTCGTCTGTGTTTCATATTTGAACCGTGGAAGTGGAGAGAATGGTATTTGACAAATGACAGAGATTTGCACAATTTTTATGTTTCCGTAGTCGACTGCAATAAAATAGTTGATCTCCATGAGTGACTGAAGTTTTAGCATTTTTGCTATGTTAGCTGCAACATTTCAACTTCATCTCCTCCTAAACCTGAAAATTTGAAATGACATAAAATTTGCACTAATCTGTTCTTTGGAAAGGCTTCTTCAAAAGTTATCAAAAGTTTGTTTCTGTGTAGAAAATAACACCACCATGAGCCATCCATCAACCACTTTGTGAAAAAAGGCTATAAAATCCAGATTTTGATTTTCCAAATTTCCACAGATAATTCTGGCTATAAAATATTTCCCCATGTTTACCTATTCATTTCAAATACAAAACTATTTGTTAAACACGAGTACTAATGAAAAATATTCATGTGGATTTGACTGTACACCCACTGTGGGACCCAGCAGATTTTAAATTAGTTTTAAAGTGACAATAGTGTTTAGCATTACAATAAACTTTATTTGTACTAGCCATTGTTTCAAAATGAGAACTGTACTGAAGGCTTTGCTTGAACAATCATATACTCTTGCCTGCTCAGAGTCAGTTCTGCTCCCGTTTCAAAACTCTTTCAGATTCCCTTTGACGCAGGTCCATTTCCTTTAGAAGTGAGATTTTTTATTGTTTTGAGGGTCCAGAGTTAGAATCTTCCTCCACCAGCCGCTTCCTTCTTCCTCTCTAAACAGGAAAGTGTAGCAGCAGGAAATATTTCCTTAAAAAGCTAAACATGTGACTTAATTCATTTTAATTTATGACTTAGGTAAGTAAACCCTCATGGTGCTGGATCATGTAGGCTTATTTACTGTCACTGTCCCATGCAGGAGAAGGCAGAAAGGCTGTGGCGCCATTTAACTAGAAATCAAACAGCTGATAAAAGTACTACTTACCAACAAGCCAAGCACAATATCTTTACATTTACAAAGTCACTGTTTCATGGCTAGGAAAGCAATGACAACAGTCAATTTTGAATAAATATTATTCAATTATCACTGTACATTTAAATTTTCAAAGAAAAACTATCAGTAAATGATACTAAATGAAAGAGTCAAACAACTAATTTCTGAACTTAGTGTGAGGCCTATTTTCATTTATTTATTTGTCAATTTTTTCCCCCTGAATCATTGTGCACAAAATAAAAACTATGAGATATGTTAACAATACCTTAGGATTAGTGCCATGAATTCCTAACATGAATGTCCTGTTCCTAACATGAAAGTGATTGAATGTGTTTGGTTCTACAGCTACAAAATCAATTGCAAGTTCAGCAATATTATTTCATTCTTACAAAAATATGTTTCAGAATGTGAATTCTTTTTTTTGGATGAAAAGCTAGTTAAATGACGGTATAATTGTCCCAATTACTGAACCGTTATTCATTTCGACAGCCATTTGTAAGCCGCCCAAGACAGAAGGAAATCAAGACCCATTCTCTGGCCTTACTAGAACTTTGCATACACTACATTGCATACAGAAACATGCACATAAACACAGACAACTCTTTCAGTTTTCTTGATCTGACAAGCAGCCCAGTCCTTGAAACAAAACACACACCATCACTAGTTGTTATACAGTATGCATAACAGGTCACATGTCTAAACCTTTTTATTAGCTGATAAATATTTTTAAAATTTAAAAATAAGGGCAGAGCCCTTTTCAAAATACAATAGTATTGGGGGTCACTGTTTTAAGCAAAAAGTTAATTTCATATTGTTTATTGGTAACTGGAAACTCTGATTTCCAGTGAGTTTCATAGCTGACCATAGTACACCTTACAATCTTTTCCAACACACATGGTAGAACTGACGTTTTCAGTAGTTGTTCATTCTCATCAATTTCATCAATCACAAGTCATCTATTATCCCTCCCTTTGATTTCTGAAACTTGAGGAATCTATAAACCAAAAACAAATCAATAATAGCATAGTATGCTAAAACCCTAGACTAGGTTTACACAGAAATGAGCAGGCTCCATGGTGGCTTACACTAATACTAAAAAGAGACTTTTGATTTAGATTCATTAGGTGGATTCAGCAGGAAGGAGCTTGTTTGTTCTGTGAAAGCTGTTTTATCAGTTCAAAACACACACAGGAATTCCGGTTTGGGATTGTCCTTCCAGTTCTTGACTTCCACAGGAAAGGGAGAATAAAAAGCTGAAAAACTGAAAACGCCCAAAAGCATTTCATTTCATTCCAGCCAGTTCACAGGGAGCATCAAGGAATTTACCATGGGCTGTATCCTAATAAAAACTTTTGGAGTTTAAAAGAAATTGAAACTATGGAAGAGTTTGTCAAACCATCTGTCAAGTGGTTGAGGGCTGGTGTTAATAGCCACAGGTCCTGGAAAGACTGCAGAATTGGGAGAAGGCAAACTTTTTTGATAAGGAATTCATTCTTGGTATGTATGCGAGTAAATTTTATATTATTTATTTATTATTTCAATGTTCAGTAATTCCTTATAAAATTACTTTGTATGTGACTACATTACATGGTAGTACACAACGAGTGAATTAATATTTAAAGATAAATACGTTTTTGTCCATTAACTCTAATGGATTATGTTTCATTTAATTACTTGTATTTTTCATCTGGAAGAGTTAATCTTTCGGCGATTTATTCGTCGAAGTACCCATGTGAGAAGATACCATGTATTTACATATGTATTTCTAAATAAATACAATAATAATAGTGATGGAAAGTATCACTATTATGACTTTGAAGGAAGAATTCTTAATACATAGTATTCCTTTCTATTTTGGACTATTCGAAAGAATTACAAAAACTTGGACTAGATAAAACAAAGCTCTACAGCGCAGGAAAACTAGCTCGTGAGACTACAGGGAAGTACTCACAAATCCATCAAAGCAACCTAGTTTATACAAGTTAAGACCATTTTAAAAACGCGATAAGATTGAAGTATACAACCCCTGTACGAGTACGCCCTGATAGACTTCCTGAAAGAGTGGTAATGGGATGAAAGAGAGAGGGTGGGTACAGAACGGTTGAGAGAAAACTGATAAGGAAGCAACTAATTACAACAAATCTGAAACTATCTGAATCTATAGCCCAAAATGTTCAAGCCAGACTGGCAAACTGGAATGGACATTTCCCCTATAGTAGGCATCGAACAAACGTGTGTTTTCGTAACGCTACTAAGATGGAATACAAAATCCAAAACAGTCCGTTTAAGATCTCCTAAACCACCGATGAACTTCTTCTACATTTTTGTAAGAACCCATCAATCAGGAAATCTGCAGCCGGAACACACACAGCAAGTGTGTGTAACTTTGCATCACAGCCAGACGACATTTGTGGGCTTAGTGTATCCCTAACCTCAGTGTTCAGGCAGTTGCGTTGGTCAAGTGAGTTTGATTTTTATACTTTTTTTTTCTTGTTTGTCTCAGAAACGTTTTTGCAATGCATTCTTGACACAAAACTAATCATGTACGTGTTTGTTTATTGTATGTGTTTGCAGCCTTTCTAAATAATTTGTGTTCTGTCAATTATTTTTTTATGTACATATCTAGATAAACGAGCTTCATGTATTAATTTCCCTTCCGGTAGTGCTCGCTAAGAACTTAACCCCATGTTTCGCAGGACAAAAATGAATGCTGTCATTTATTTATAAATACTAAAACAGCGTCCTCTGCTGACCACTATAATTTTTCCGAAACGCCTTTCATGTTTCAATGCTGGCACATTACACGTGTGCACATACAATTAAAATAATAAAAATTATTTTTGAGAGCTGACTTTTCCATACACTCCTATACAAGATAATTTGTGTCTCCTAAAACGGGTGGTTTTCATTATGTGTTCTGAGTTGATCAAGTCAACCAGCTGTCATATTTACATTATTACTATTCAGTATTTGCCCTTTAAAATTTGCACTGCGCTTTTTGCTAGTTTTGAATATCAATGGAATTTTTTATAAACCTATTCTTTTTATAGTTTTCAGTTGAAAATCATTATGTAAAATCTTTGAAAATAGGTTGATTAAACTGTAGTGGATTACGTTACATTCATATAACATCTAGTAAATACTACAGCCTGGTTTTATGACCTAATATATTTTCTTTTGTTGAAGGTTTCCATAGTTTCTCCATGTGATACCAGTCACAGCCCTGAAGATGTACTGTAGTATTCTGTTGTAGCCTGAAGACATTCAGTTGACTGGAGCTGTGCTTTGTTTCCTCCTGAGGGATGGATCTTGCCTTCTTACTGCGAAAACGTGAAGCTTTTGACCTTCTCCCTATCAGACAGTAATGACTTGCGCCCCTTGTTAGAGAACAAATGCCATCCACTGAGACAGTCCCTCAGCCCTGATGAGCATGTATAATGGAGACTGGTTTCAGTGCCCCTATAACAGGACTTACAAAAAGCACTGAGCCCATTTCCATTGACTTTTCCCATAATGTTTAATATATTTTGCTATGCATAGTGGGCTATCAGTTTGAATTCCTCTGTTTATTTGTTTTTGGGCACACTCACCTGGGGCCCGCTGTAAGTCCTTATTTATTATTAATAAGCAGCAGCGTTATGCATAACACAAAGTCAGAAAAATGAAGTAAAATTAGAGTGTAGACAAATCTGTCAGTTTGTTGCGAGTCAGACTGTAGCAAATAATCTAATTCAAAATTGATTTTTAAAAATATAGTGGTGTAATTGTACATTTTGAAATATATCTCCCAATTTACAATTATCAGTGTCTTTAGCTTGCAGGCATTGAAACAGACAGGATTTAGTGAGTGGTGAAGGAAACCAGGGCAAGCATCATATTTACAGGTGACAAAAGCCTCAGAACTGATCTTTCGCCCTAGAGCATCGTTCACATACTCTGAAGAGGGCATGGTTGAAATACATGGAGTAAAACCGAAGGAATAATGTAACCATGATGAATTTGCTTGTGAGCCATGGATTTGGCTGATTCAAAAAACAAAAGTACCTTTACTTTTGCAAGTAAAAGCCAGTTGGATAATCTTATCAGCATAGTAGGGTAGAGTACTTACTCTTGTCTCCAAGGGACAATTTGCTTTACAGCCAAGAGTTGAAAAGCATACAGCATATACCACTTACACAAACACAAATCAACTACACAATACAATGCAGCAGCTATAAATACATACATACAAATAACAACAATAACAACGACCCAAGATTCCCTGAACCTAGCTCTTCTACACCAAGGTAGGAGAAACCTGCACCCCAAAGGTAGCAACAGGAACTCACCATAGAGAGGAGGAAGTCCAGTAAAATGGACTGGGCCTTTCTAGAGACTCTCACTTTGTAAAACTGTGAATGATCAAGGAGAGTAACTCTAATTATCTTACAGCTTTGTCTGACAATGATGCCCAGTTTGTTTTTGTTTTTTACTCTAAGATTGCCACGCCAGCAGATCATGGCAAAGGTTTAGGTAGTATCAATAAACAAAGAATAAAACACTTTAATCAGTCTATTGTCTACATTAAAAACTCTCCAGCTTCCTCGAGAATACTCTTGGGTTACCCTTTTTGCAGATAAAATCAGTGTTTGCAACCATATTATCAATGAAGGTCCCCAGATACTTCTATTGCTGATCAGGCTCAACTGGTTCACTCTTTATCAACGCATGGAGAGTCGACAAAGTGGGAGAAGGCCTCCTATGAAAATCAAGAAAAAATTATTTTGACTTGGATACATTCAGCTAAAGAGAAGATTGGTCACACTATCTGACAAAATCTTCTACAACCAGGCCATGGCTCTTTTCCTCTCCATGTAGGAGGTTCACAATTACTGAATCATCAGAAAACTTCAAAATGTCATGATTCGTAGTTACTCTGGCAGTCATTAGTAATATTGATATTGGCTAACTATCGATAATGATTCAGTCTCAGTTGCATACTAGAAATTTATTTATTATTTTTAAAGGTTTTTTTTTATCTGTTATGGTTCCAGAGAACCTATCCTTAATCAGTGACGCATATAAGGAAGGTATTATTTTAGGTACCTTTGAGGTCTCATGGTGGACTATATTAAAACCCTATTTTGTTCTGTTGCAAACAAGTGGCAGCAGTTATGTTATAACCCCAGTCCAATGGTCATATGACTACAGACAGAAAAATTTTTATTAGAACATAGATAGGTAGGGAAAGAGATAAAGGAAGTATCAAGTTCACTTAAATAATAATAGTGTAGACAGAGATAAATCCTCAGGTCCAAATTCTTAAGAAACTAACTTCACTAACTAAACTATTGTTTTGCAAGAAGGACTCTTTTTCCAGATAACTATGGAAACGAAGAGAACCGAGGCCAGACCCAGGGCCTATTCCTACAAATTAAGCTAGGTGACCATTAACTGAACAGTAATGCCACTCCTTGTGGCCCAGTTATCGTGGTGTTTATGATTAATAAATTACTTTATAATGGCAGAACATTAACATTAACCAGTCGTCAATGGCAGCCTGTTAAAGAAAAGAAGCCCCACCATCACCTATCATTCTCCTAATAAATCACAAAATCAATCTTCAAAATCAAAAGACCATGTCTGTATAGAAGGTAATGACATATTATAAAAGCTTTAAAAACAGACTTTTTACATCCAAAAGATTCCTTGTGTTTTTTTTATTCTCTTTTTTCACTTACCTACTGTTTATAGGCCTCATGAAGGTATTTCATTTAAATTTATTTAACTCTAAATTACAACTAAATTTGTTGTCATTGCAAGTATAGTTGTGGTTAAGTTTTTTCTAGATGAATGATTAGTACAAGGAGTTATATGTCACTTCACACATCAAATGTAGAAAAAATGTGACCAACATAAATTCTCTGAATGCTGAATTTCTCATTTCCAGATCAGAGATTGTGTGGTAATTGCTCCCAGATTTTTATAACATGGAAGAATGCCTCTTTTTTTCCCATGAGACTCCTTTCTTTCCTTTTCCCACTGACGCTGTGTGGTGGTAGATCTACATACTGTGCATACATTGTCTATGAGAGGCTTCCTGCTCGGGACTCTTGAAGTATTAAATTCAGCCTTAATCATTAGCCGATCTGAATGCTTAAAAATCTCCGTTTTAGAGGGTTTTTATGGAAGGCATTAATCACCAACTGGCATGCAAGCAAGTCACACGAGAAGCATTTAGCCTGATTTTTGTTAGGAAACATCAAAAGCAGAATGTCCACTTAGAAAAAGAATGAGCTGAATGGAAAAATGACAACAAACACTGTCATCTAATAGAGTAAAAGTAACTGATTAAAAAACACATTTCTAAAAGCAAAGCAATAAGAAAACCAGCACTACCAATCCCTCTTGTTTTTGTTAGGAAAAATGTATCTTGAGACACTGACACAGCTGTGCATGAACCCTGATCTCCTCCTTCTCTTGTCCCCTGCAGTGTTACCTGACTGAGAGAACAAGGAAAGAAGAGCGGGAGAGGCTAACATCAGTGTTCTCACGAGTCCTGCTACTGTCTTCTCTGCTCATTTTGCATGTGACCTGTATACCACAGTTTCTGAGTAACCATGGGCAAGATCTCCTGTTCCTCACTCTGCATTTACACTATATCAGTGAGATTCTTAGTTAATTCCAATTCCCTTCTTTGGTGCCCATCATACTCAGTTAATAGCAGAATGTTCTGTATTTTTTCCAACATTACCAAAATCATCCCTTAGAACGGTGTGCACCCAGGCTTGTGTGAATAGGGGCACATGTTGGATAGCCAATCACTGTGCCTGTCACTTGGGTTGGATGGGACATCGCTGTAAAACAGTTTAGGCCCATCTACCATCTGTCAATATTAATTCAACTCCATAGAAAATTTATTTTTAGTTTTTACTTTCACCTTACTAACAAACATGAATGATGCACCTAAAATGAGTGATACATTTTTTGAAGCGCATAAAAGTCTTCTCATTACCATGCCTATAGAAGATTTTATCCTGTATTTCCAACAGAAAGTAATGGATACATTACTTTGGAATAGAATACTTTGGTTTCTGCCAGTCTAAGTGATGTCGTATGGAAGAAAGCAGTGAAGTAAGAATGTTATGAATGAGTGTGTGTTCAGTGATGCCTGATTTCCTCTCAGACGTCAATGAATGCAATGGCCAGCACCCATGCTCTCATCTTTGCTTCAATACAGCAGGAAGCCACAGGTGTGGACACGGAAATGGGTACCAGCTGGCCAAAGATGGAAATGTGTGCGAAACCCTTCCTATACAATCGTGTCCATCCACTGAAACAAAAATTGATATTTTTCCACCCAGCACCGGTGATGCGGGTAAAATCCCTCCTTTCAGTCAAGATAAGGATATATGTTATATGAGAGTACTGCAATAATTTCATGCTGATGTGAACTGGTTCTCACCAATTTAGGACATTTTAACTTGTCAGTTAGAGCTCATGATGACTGCTTTACTAGGCAGCTTTTTGCCTTCAGTTTATCTACTGTTACTCAGTAGACTGCCATAAATGAAAGATTTATTTTATCAGGTATGCTGGTCATTTTCTTAAACCTCTCTTAAAACAATGAAAAACTTGAATTCCCTATTGTACTATTGTACTATTCCCTATTGAATTCCCCTATTTTTCATTCAATATCAGTGTTGTCCCACCCCCATTGTAAAACCTGGTATCCTGTAATTTTACTTTAATTATTAAGATTTGATTTAGCAGATCCATTCCACATTACTAGTCAACTTCTTCAGCAAGTGCACGCTACAGTTGTAGACATCTGTCATTGTTCATTTAACCATATATGCTTGATTTGGTGGTAATTGCAACTCTGAAATGAACTGCTCCAATATTATTTCCATTGCCATTCAATTATATTAAAATGGTGCATCCTGCCATTATTTTTACTTCTAGGGGCTGCCATGTAGTGGTAAAATTATTTTGGTATTATTCAGCTAAAATTCGATGCATTAGCTGAATCCAGGACACTCTCACATTGGCCTCCTTCTTATCTGTTTTTAGCTTGGACTTTAATTGAACTTGGTTCCCGATCACATACAGGGTGAAATCTCAGCCATAGAGCAGTCTGAAAAAAAGAATAATAAAACACACCTTGCCCTTTCTCCTCTGCCTGCAGGTGTCGCTGCTGAAACATTTTAATCAGAATTCAGAATAAATTTTTTTCAAAGAAGAGCGAAATTATTTTAAAAATGATTCTGAGATTCGGAAATGGTTTATTTCAACCAATTACTAATTTTTATATTTTGATCTCCCTCTTGCCTCTCAAAAATAGAGGAGGAGCAACCTCCTCTGCCTCTATGGACCATGAGAATCCTCCGATCCACACTAATACCTGAATTGCACTTTAAGAACAGCATTTGTTAGTGAGAAGAAGTACCCTTGGCTGTTGTAAAACCAGATGTTGATGGACACGCCATTGTGTTTTACTTAACTAGCTTCAACCAATGGGAAGACCACAGGATCATCACTGGCTTCACGGTCCATTATTACTTTTGGTACGCGCTATGCCGCTCTCCACTCGTACCGTGAGTAATAATGCGCTGTGGCTGGTAACATCAACGAAGAGGGCCATTCCATCTCATATACTGTATGAGATCATTATGGTCATCCGTTTCTCATGGGCACATGCTTTAAGTGCAAAGTGTCCACAGAACTGCATTGGTTGGCAAGCTCTCATGACGATGCATAGTGGTCCAACTGCTCAGGCAGGTACAAAGTATATATCATATAATTTATTTCAGCATTATCAGACAGCATTATACAAATAAAGGTAGTAAATAAAGGTAGATGGGTAGTGCTTTGCATGGGATTTTAATCTAAATTAAAAATTAAAAACTTTAATAAGACTAGCTCTTAAATGCAGCACCTTAACCACTCCACCGTTTCAAATGTCGAGATCCAAATCTTTAGGTCTTCATCTGTGGATAGCATTGTTTAGTGTAGCCTAGCAAACCACAATTAGCAATTTCTACACACTGTCCTGTGCTGTGGACCCAACAAGGTAATACTAGGAGTGTAGAAGTTGTCTTGAAACAATATAGTTAATACACTGGAGAAGGTCATAGCAGCAATCTAGGGTTATTAATAGTGTTCCTGAAATAATGGCATAAGTATTAAATCCCATCCCATGGCAGTACTCTGAGCGGTTGATGTCACAAGATGTCATTGTGATCATTCCAAGCTTGCAATTCCAGTATTCCACAGTTCCACAGCTTTGGACTCCTCCAAAACTGTATGACGTTTAGCCATTGGGAAATTCTGAAAATGATGTTCACTTATTTTTTGGAAAACTGTTAGCATTTTTTATTAACAGAGGATTTGTTAATTTCCATGAAAGGAACTGACTAGTTTTTTGAGTAGTGACTTTACCTCAGAAAATCAACTAGAGTAGCTTTGCACTAGTGAAGATTTGACAAACTTGAATACAAGAGTAATACATTCCTCATACTGACTTCCAACAGTGCAGGGCATGGGGAAATTAAGCCTTACTGTGTATCTGGTTACTCTCACAGGAAGCTACTGCTGGCCCTGGCTCCCTTTAACAGTCTCTTCCCTCTGACTTGGGACATGATCGTCTCAGAGAGGACCAGCCTCCTGTCCCACTCCTTCCAGCAGTTGGACCGAATCGATTTGCTTAGTGCGCAAGTACCATCTTATTATTTATTACGTTATGAATTCCTCTATAGAAGACGACACAGATGCTAGAATAAGCACTACTACATAACATGTTGTGCATTAAGTGTCATGTTGACCCCAAAGAAACTGAAGCCATTAGAAGAGGAGTGGCATAAGTACGATTTTCATAATGTCTGCAAAATAAACATAGACTATAATTTAATTTATTAGAACACCGAGGGTGAACGGTTACGGTACAGGACTCTAGACCTGAAGATGGTGGATTCTGCTAATGGGTGCTACCTCAAATGACGTAAAGCAAGTGTAGTCCATCATTATAGGCGATTATATCTTGTTAATAGAAAACGTTTCTAGGTTCTTACCAGGGCAAATAGACACAGAGCAAGAATGATCTAAGCAGAAAAGGATATATCATTTCAACAATGATGGTTGGTTTTAAGCTGCCTGTTCCCCATCTAAAAACCCTTGAAACAATTAAACTCAAGGTGATTACTGTGTGTACTACATTTATTTTCCAATGACCTTGCAAAAAATGTTTCAAGGTAACATTTGAACACATCTGAGTAAATGTGGCTTGCAAGCACACCAGAATAAGGATTAGAAAAATTTGACACAAAAGAAACCAAAACCAGGAGTTGGTGCATTTCCTCCAGCCTGTCCAATGTCCGTGCACTATTTATTGTACTAACCATTTATTGTAATTATGTAAAACTATGCTGGGCCAATTAACTACCCATTTCAAAATAAAATAGTTTTTACTATTAAAGTAACATTTCTGGGGAATTCTTTTAACCATGACATTAAACTAAAATTTATTATAATTAAGACAGCATATTTCAGAGTAGAAAATATCTTGTAAAAAACCAAAGTATGCAACTTGAACAAATTTATTTCATTTCTGAACAGGAATTTAGCAAGATTTTGTAAAATCAAGACCATTAAATTATTACTTATTTATTATTTATATGCACATACACATTTCGTCATTGCAACATTCACGTATCAAACTATGTTAACTACTAAAGCTAGCTGGTGTGCATTGTTAATTGTGTGTTAACAAATCAATTTAACTGATTAATTCCATTTACTTTGTCACTAGTAAATTCACGTCCACAATGTTTTATTTCAAAATCTATTTCTTTGGGGAAAACATATGTGCTACTACGCAATTCTGAAATAGCATATCTTGGGAATTCCACAGACACGTTTCGTACCTACTTTTAGCTAGTTTTCAGGTGAAATTTGCATTTTTAAAATAGCCTTAAATAATAACATCAGTCTGGTTTTCATTTTGAATAAACAAACAGCAGAGATGGTTTTCAATCCAAATTTATTCATTATTGATCCGTAGCCGGTTTTTGCCCATTACCTGTACTTCTGTAAATTTCAAATTTCAATTTCAGTATACAGTGATCTAAAACAATTAATGTTAATGACACAAAACATTAATGTGTTTCAATAATTCCGGTTATTAACTTTAAGGGACCTCTTAAAATACCCACTTACTTTACACATGATGAGATGACACTAACAAGAAAAGAATATCAGTATTGAGCACAATATTGCAATTCTTGCAAAATGTTACCACAGATTACATGGAGAAAAATGTAGAATTGTTTTTTTTTATTTTTTTTAACTACAAATACACTATTTAGCAGAACGGGTGAAAATTCTGTCATAAAAAGAACATGAATCTTAATAATATACATGCTACATTGTTTGGGAATATGTATGTGTTTTGAAAAATAGTCATTTAAATATTTAACAAACCAATGACACATTTATACAACAGAAAACTCTTTAAAACATTATTAAAATAATAAATATGAAAAAAATGCAAGCCTTTGCAACCCTGTGTGATAAAAGTAAGTAGATCCCATACAAATTTTTAAAATGTTAAAATATATTAATTGTATGATTTTGGACCTAAGAATGATTTTATAATACAATTAATCAACCAAAAGTCAACAGGGAGGGACACACTTGAGGGAAAAAATTTGATATTGAGACAGTATCGGTCAAGATGAACAGGATAAAAGGCAAACAAATAAATTCAAATTTACCATTCACAACTCAAAGAAAAAAACATGTTAACCATTTAGGGGCAAAATGTTTTTTGGCTGAGCAATCAAAATGCATGCAAGATATTCATCCATAGAGAGTCCTGGCATCAGGGACAGGACCACCAAGCAGTAGGGTTCCTTGACTGAAATGAAGACAAGGCAGACAGACTACTGTGGCCAGGCTTAGAAGGCAAGTTAGAGGCTAAAGCTGCGAGTTTGAAACGCAGTACTTCACAATCATCTTTATAACAGAGACCAACCCCAACAATTTCAGACTTCTCAGAAAGCCCAGCAAAGACCCTTTGTGGATGGCAAAGATGTGTATGATTGCACCTCTAACATGCCACGGCCACAGCTTGCATTAGGTAGAAATGACAGCAATTTACTGTTGTATGACATCTCTGTGCAGAGATGACCTTGCCACTTCCCAGTTCTGTGTGTGACAGGCGGTAGACGACAGGATGTTGGGGAAGCTCAGTGACCCGTTGGACTGTTTTGACTTGTTGGTCCCGAGATCTCCATGAACGCAGAGCTCATGATGTCATAGCATTTATCGGAGAGTGCAGACACATCATTTGTTGCCATACCTCTTGTCTCAATCTTTGGGAGGATCTTTAATGTGATGGTCCCTATGGAGAAAGAAACAAAAAATTGAAATCAACGAACACATTTTGATGCCTTCATTCCAATATATTGACCCAATAACAACCTCGCTCACAAATATTAGCATTGGCTATTCAAATTTAATTAAGTACTTACTAAACGTCATTACCTTCATTATTTGCATAGTTCAGCTATATGCATGAGTATGGGGCAAATAAAGTCAACAGAGTGCAAGAATTGTGGAGTTTCACACATCCATGCCGATTCCAGTAAAAAAAACAATTTTAAGCAATTAATATAGAATCTGATATAATGTTGAATTAGTCATGAAACACAGCCAGAGTATAAAAATCAGCAAAGCACAATTTCCCCTTACATACCCCACAAGACTTCCAACTAAAGCATCACCACGCAAGGACTGAGTACAGGTATTTAAACCAATTTTCATTGATTGAGCTTTTGGAAAACAATGAGACAACTGTCAATACATCTCCCGATTGGTTGCCTACAGTACCTTAACGGAGCCATTTCAAATTGCATTGTGGGCAACATTACAATTCACATGATGGGGTAAAAGGTCATTGCCCAAATCCCAAAAGTGTTACTTGGAGCAATATGCAACAATAAATAAAAGTTGTATGCGTTGTGTAATTATAAAGTGTTGGGAGTTATAGAGGAACGTAAGAGAGAGAGAGAAAGAAAGAGAAGAGAAAGAACACCCCCCCCCTCCCCCCCAACAGATCTCAGCTATACCATATGTCCCATTCCCACCCATTCCCTTGGTTCCCAGGTCAACAAAAAAGGAGATCAATCAAATTTTATTTGTATATTATTGTTATTTGTTGTTAATATTTACAAACAGAAGTGTAAAACGGAGAAAACCGGGAAATTATTTGACCCCAGAGGCAGTCAAGAGAATTCCTGGAAAATTACATAATAGAAGACACAGAATAAAGTAAATAGTGAGGTTGTTTTTTAGGGGGAGGGGATTTGTTCTTCGTTCATGCTGCAAGGAGATGATACCTCTCTTCGGATTGCACTCTTCTCTTCCATGCCATGGAGTGGAACCCTGAAGAAAAGCAGAAAATAGTTAGAAGCTGACAAGCAAGCGGAGGTAGAATAAAATTCAAGTGTTAGCATGACAAATATTTAGTCTCCAGCTTACAAAAGCAAAAAAAGTGCTCCATCTCAGCAGTCAAGATGGCTAAAGGGTAAACTAAGTTTTTAAATCAGGTTTTGATCTGATTCCCAAACAAAATTTGGTAAACGTTTCATATTCAATGAGCTCTGTATGTAAAGGCTCTAAGGATTTAGCTTTTGCTACTCTTCAGACAGTAAAAAAAGCCAGCCTCTTGTAAGCAAACCAATCTCAGAGGATTGTAGGAGACTAGGAGGTCTTTTAAAAGGCCCAAAACAAGTTAGTGCCTTAAAATGAGAAGTAACACCTTAAAGTCAGCATGGTGCTCAATCGGTAACTGGTGTTGGGACAGGAAAGCAGCTTCTCTTACAAGCCACCATTTCTTACCATAGTTTTGTAGTTGTGGGTTGACAGCGGCTGGCAATTAGTCCGGAGAATATTGTTGCGTTTGCTACAGCTCGTAGCCTAGGAATACGGGTTAAGCAGTCAGACCGAGCAAGAATCGTGGTGTACCGGCTAATAAAAGGATTTTAAAAAGACAGCAATATACAAAAAAACCTTTCAAACTGGTAACAAAAAGTGTGGTTAATTCAAAACGAGAACTTACGCATCTGTATCATCAAAGGGAGTCTCAAGAACAGCGCATGAATTTCATGCCTCTACCAGTATCATCTTCAAAAGCATCTGTTACTTTTTTTTGTTTACGTTCTATGACAATCGTTATGAGCTCTTATTCAACATTTTAAAAACTGGGTTGGGAACACAGACTATTCCATCAGCTGACATAGAACACTTTGTAGGAAACTTATTTCCATTTTTGTTTAATCTTAAATTTGATGTTAAAGTCACACTTGTAAGTCGCAAACGTATCAATGCAAATTTGAGGGTTAGCACATTTGTTTGATCTCTGCATTCATTAATGTCTTCACACCGACTGATGCCATTTCTTGGGAAGCCAACTGACATTGCGACCGTTTTGCAGGTTTCTTCTGACATATAATTTTGATGTGACAGGACACAACATAGTCCTCGTAATGATGGCAGAATGTCCCTGTATTGTATATCATGCAGTTTTCCGTTTCCTTGCCAGGCACCACAAGTGTTTAATAATTCAGTCCACATAAGAGGGTGGCGGCCTCCTTGATGCTTTCCTGTCTTTCTCATGGCTTGCAGTGTTGATGTCATGTAGTACAGAACCTGAAAAACAAGTCCAGTGCTTATTTCTTTTGACACTATGTTTTCTGGTTAAGTTTGCAATGGTCAGCAAACTTAACCATTCCATACCATTATCAGCTTCATATTGTCCTACCTATTCTAACCATAAGATTTTCTTCCCAACAGATAAGCATTGCAGACCAAAGTATTTTCTATATTCTTGACTAATTGGGAAATCCATTTCAAATTTGAAACACTCAGAGCTGTCCGTATTGCTTATGTGGACATCGATCATGCACCGATGACATATTGTTTAAGAAGCCATTAGGTCAGGAGTTCTTGACAATAATACAGCTTCACAGGTTTCTAAAGTGTTGATCTTTGATCTTTTGATGTCTGCAACCAATGGTTAATTCATTAATGGTTAATGTTTTTCATAAGCAAAGGACCATTTGCCATTTGCCCAATCATTATTCACAGCCACATTATAGGAATCAGGAGGATAGCAGATCAGAAGGTATGGCCAATTGCATGTGGCAACAGTCTTGGTCATCCAAACCATGGCTCTGAAATATGTCCAAGTATGTCTTGGGTATGAAACATCCAACTTGCCCACATTTAACTAAACATTATCCAATAACAACATATGACATTTGAATATGCTCACATCCTCATTACTGTACTATGTAACAGTAGTGTGGCCCGTGGCTACCACTGCATTCTTGCTGATACGTTCCCTAATACTTTGTTCCCAGATACGGAATGTAAGAACCTTGACAGTATCAATTGTACTTGTTTCACATTAATTTGAAGTATCACATTTAACATCAGAATCTGAAAAAAATTCCCTGGGTAAAAACAATGGCCAAAGCAGTTACATTCTCTCCTCTTTTTTGTTTTTCATTTAGATTTTTTGCACTATTCTCCTAGATAACCTTAAATGTATTTTAAGCACTATACATGGATAACTGGGTGATGGAAGACGGCTACATTACAAAGAAAAACCCCATTTCCTCCTTATATACCCAACAAGACACTACCGACCAGGTCATGAGCATTTAAGGATGTACAAGAAATTAGATCATCTTTCACTGATTTAATTATAAAAGGAGCTTTGCATCCCAATTAAGTCAGGAATGAGTATAAGAAAATGAGACAACCTATCCGAATTGGCTTGATTTATCTAGCACCATTAGAAAAAACACTAAAGTACATCTATCTTGAATTATTTATTTCCAGGATTACCTTCAAACAATGAATACAGAAGCAATAAAAATGTAAGAAAGCAATCCCACTTCAAACCTAAAATCTTCTCATCACAAGTCCAGTTCCATTACCTCAACACCTCCTGCTGGCAAGTAAGAACCCTAACCCCATATTCCCCAAACCTGGTCCTGAGAGTTCACTATGTATACTGGTCTTAGTACGAACTTCACATTCATTGTTGTTAATAAAGCTGTAAATAAAATTCTATTTTTCAATTATGTTGTCCTTGATATACAATACATGAAGGGGCAATTTTGTAACACCCCCCCCTCGTGGTTTATGGTTGGTGTGTATGTATTGTGGCAACCACAGGGAATTCCCACACGAAATGATCGGGAGCGGGCGTCTTTCGAGTGCAATTTCTTTATTCGGCACCTTTGGCCGTAAAACGCAACAAAAAGAATCCTCCCGGTTTGGGGCAAAAAGACAAAAAAACGCAACAGAAATTCCTCCCGGTCCGGGGCAAAACACAATTAGCCGTCGCTAGGGTCGACGTCTCGTCCTCCTC
>JAOYSI010072476.1:6224-21453 GCA_025775065.1 Hiodon alosoides
TAAAACGCATTTTTAAAGTTTCAAAACCCTTTTACCATTTAAATTTTCTTTATTACGTTTAAACCCCCCCCCCCCCCTTCTCCTCCACACACCCCAGTTCTAGTCAAACTGAAAAGCCCCTTTGACAAATTCTTCAGCTGGTTAAAAGCGATTCTTCCGCCACCCTTCCCCGGGGACCCCACACATTTCGCCGCTCGTCTCAGGGGGACCCCACACATTTCGCCGCTCCTTCCGGGGGCCCCACGTATTTTGCCGCTCATCTCCGGGGACCCACGCATTTCGTCGCTCGTCTCCGGGGACCCCACGCATTCCGCCGCTCGTCTCCGGGGACCCCACGCATTCCGCCGCTCGTCTCCGGGGGACCCCACGCATTACGCCGCTCGTCTCCGGGGACCCCACGCATTTCGCCGCTCCTTCCGCGGACATCTTCACTTTTCTGCTTTGGTGCGGAGCCTGCGTCCTGTCCCAGACCGTCCCGCCGATTCCCAGCGATTCTCTGTCAACTGACAGCCGAGCGCTCCGGGGCTCCTGGGCCCACCGTGGTTCGAACAAACGTCACCGTGACCCGCTCATCTTACGAGTGTCAGGTGCCATCGCACTCCAGCAGAGGAGAGCCCTAGTGACAAACATCTGCAATCATTCCCCTCCACTCGAACGGGGAAAGGAGAAAACCTGCACCACCGTCCTCAGACATTAAAACGTCATCCTCCCCACGTACTCCCATACACACAGACCAGACCTAGCACAAAGGCCCGCTAATCGCATTTAACAAAACTGTATTTAAAGACGTTTCAGTACCTTATTTCTCATAATAATTTCTCATTCACTATGATCGCAAAAATGATTCCAATGGGTGTGAAGCCAGAGGCCTGACGCGACTCCAGAGATCACTTCAAAAGGATATCCAGGGCTGGGATTGGATTAGCATAACACAGTTAACTGTACCAGGTGGCTGGTGGGCGGGACCCTGCACATTGGCATGGACGAGGAGCAAATGACCCAGGCTGGGAAGAGAGAGAGATGCATGCCACAAGTCAAACACTTAACCTCAATGTAACAAAGTATTATTTTATTACGGAATTGTAAGGTGCACCTCTCTGCACAATAAGACTTTCGGCCAGACATCTAAGCTACGCAGTACACATTTTTCCCATGTGGATTACAGATGGCGCACCTCAAGATCTGGGAGTTTATGGCCCCGTCCTCTGAAAAGCCCCGACTTCCTCTATAAAACATCCAACCATTTGTCTCCTCTCAGGGAAAAAAGAAAACAATTCCCACGCAGTTCTCTTTTTTTGGGCTCTGCGAGTTCTCAGGCTCAGTTTCCTAGGAGGCCAGTAGCCCGACACTTGCCCTGGGCCATGCAGGTCAACCCCGCGCAGCCCTGGGGACAAAGGCCTGGGGGAACGGGCCTTTGATCCTGCTCGCTCCCGGGAGCAGGCCGAGGGAGGCCAAGGGGAGTGCAGGAATGAGGGAAGAAATATTCACACAGAGGGGGGTGGTGGAGGTGTGGACTCACTCCCAACGCCAAACACATTAGCATTCACGCACACTTCAGAGAAGCTAAGCTGCGCCATAACTTATTAAAACCTCGTTTTTTCTTCCAAAAAAAAAAAAAAACATGTGCGCTTCTGGAACCTGCATTGCCATCAAATTACATTAAATGTGTACACCATTGATTCCCAGAGGTCCCCAGCAAAAATTCTGAATCTGGATCTTTATTAATTCCCTGGTCTGAGTAGTAACACAGAATTTACACTTCAAAGGCAAAAGGTTGCAATTTAAATCAACTAGTCATATCATGAGGGAAAGACAGGTGGGCATAACATGCAGACCTGTTCTGAGGCCTACAGAGGTTTCATGTTGGTCCACGATTCCCATTTTGTTCCATTACCTTTCAGATAATATAACACACCCGAGTGCATTCCACGATATCAAAATAAGAAGACAAAAGGATCCTCGCTTAGGTCTCTGAAAGATCCAGTGATTTCACAGACCAATGAAAAGCCAGATCTCGGTAGGAAACACCAATAGCCGGGAGGCTCTGCTCTTTGAGACCAACCATATTGTGACGCTGAATGGTTCTTTCTTTTACTGCAACGATACCCAAATTCACAGCGCTGAGTTTTCACAGGGGCATGACTGCAATGTCTACTAACAGGCATATTGACAAACACTGATTTTGATAAATATTTTTTATTTAAAGTCCATGTAAGCATTGTGTATCAATATAGCACTAGGCCACATTTTAGGGCACACATATTTTAAATATTTTTTAAGCAATGGATATTTAAATAAGTCTATTAAAAATGTATATATGGTAAATTAGCTGGCTTCTATTTTAAGTATTTTAAACATTTAGTTCAAGTCTAGCTACAACTACAAATCCAAATACAATGATCTCTAGTAAAATTACTATTTAGTAGGCATTTAAGCTATATTTAAGACCTTTTTAAGGTTTAAAATTGCCCTTTAATTAATAAATGGATGAACTAGGAAAAGTGTTGCGACCCTGCTCACTGCAGGGAGCTGGAGAATGAAACTCAGGATAATGTCCTGGTTGAAGTATAGCCCATGAACGAATCCTCCAGGCTTCACTTTTGTGCTAAGCGCTAGCATTTTAGCATTCACGGCTCTGTAAACCGAACGCCATTGACTCAACTGACATCTCTGCTATCTGGTTGGCTGACATCAGTTCCATCCACACATAAACCTGTGTACGGCAGCACACACACACACACACACAACAACAACAGTCGGACAAAAATCATCTTCAGGCAAAAATTTTCGATGGATGTGCAATACATTTCAATATTCTCATTCGAGACTGCATTTGAGATGACAAACCAATCAGAGATGCGGTAAAAAAAAATCCCTAGCAGCATTAACTTTTATTCTCAGCTACAAGGGCACTATGGTTTATTTGACTGACAGATGTAGAGTCAAAAGGAATCTGTACTGCAGACCATCTCCTTGGTCTGCAGCACCAACCATGTCACCATCCCTCCCTCCCACACAGAACCAGCAGGATCAGTTTCAGGTCCCTGAATAACAAATATAGAATTAAATTGATGCCAACGTAAAGGAGGAAGGAAGCCAGGGAATTTTGCTCTCCGTGGAATATGGTGCATCCTAAACCTTATGCCAATTAAGGAACGCTGCAGTTATTGCGGGTCTTCAACTCGTAACATCGTTATACCACACAGTATTACCACTGTGTTACATTCTCTCACATTTGATAAACGTTCTAATGCATTTCTGCCGTGTTAACTAGCATAGTCCCAAGTAATGATCTTTAATTCACCAACACACAGCCTTGTATGTCCATTACCAAATCCTTAATGCACTTTCACGTTTAATTATGCAAATGAAACGTGTAAAGCGAATCGTTTTCGTTCGTGCCGATAATTTGGCTCCTATCAAGCAGCTGCGAATGCGTCTGAGCATAATCGGCATTCGATCTCAAATGCCTTCCACATATCTACGCAGCTGTTAGCTAGTAAACTAAACCTTGTAGGACCCTATTAAACAATTTTTTTAAGTGCCCGTTTCACGGCATACAAGTTCCACACAAACTATGCAGTTAGCTGGATACCTTGTGCCATCTTATTAGCCTACTAGCTAACAGAATGAAGTACATCGAAAGTTTATTCATTATTACAAATAATTAGATCAAGTTAGAACAGACAATGAAAAATACTCCATATGTTCAGATACTCTTGAGCCATGTACGGATATGACCAATAAACACCAACGACGTTATGTTCTTTACTTCTCAAAACGCATTTCTGCCCAGCTAAAAGGGTACGGTTTCAAGATGTTATAACCTCGGTTGTAATTCCCTAGTAGAGTCCTAGGCTATACGGGCCTTCCACGTGCTAATTAGGTTTAAACTAGTCTCACCTGCATGGAATCGGCGCTGATAATCTCTCCTTGGAGGCGTTTCCCAATTTCAATAGCCAGCTTGGACTTTCCCGTACCGGTAGCCCCCAGAATTACGACCAGAGGTGGTAAAATACAGCTCTTTGCTCCATGCTGCACACCGAAAGAGGCAGCCGCCATCATGACAAGTCCACAGCTGGTAGCCAGGAAGTACAGAGCATGCGGACTGAGCTCGGAGAATCTTCTAGTTTTAGTAGCCTGGCAACTAGAAGCCGTTGCTATGGTATCTTGGATGGGTGCTCGGTTTTTGGAGCGTGGGTGTATTTTCCTGTCTAGACAAATATATTTAAAAAGTAATTTAACAAAAATAAACTTTTGAATATATTATAATACAGATGTCACGAAAGAGTAGATTTATTTTACTGCGTCCAAATCTAGTATTTAATCAGTCCTAAAAACGAAGAGTTCCAATGCTAATTGAATTGATTTATGGTATCTAAAATATAAGATTGGTTTCTAGCTATTTTTCATCGTGTATGGTTAAACCATGCAATGGTGTCACGCGCCCGCTATACTTTTGTATGAAGAGCTCCGTTCCGGTTGCCATAGAAACTGAATGGATTCGAATGGAGTCTTAGAGAGCAAGGATGCTTGTTACCATGGCACGTATCTCAGTATCTCAGCGTCGCATGGAAAACGCTTAAATCATAGCTTACAAATCTACTCACACAGGTGCAGATATGGTGAAATAAGCATCTTGGAAATGTACTAGTCTACCCGTGTCCCCTCCAAGTGAGACTACGAATTAACACTGCACAGATGTGAACAGTGCACACAAGTGTTTTTCTTATTGTGGATTATTATATCCGTCGTCCGCATTTTAGTCGCAAATAGTGTGGGTACATTCAATAGGCGTGAGATTCTGCTCGAATCTAACACGTGTTTCTACAACACGGATGGTTTCATTAAACACAATGAGTTGCAGATATTTACACAAATCATCACCGTATTTCAGTTCACTTAACCCAATAATATATGTGTAAATTTTATATCAATATGTTTTCGATCAAAGAAAACGGATCTACTCTGACTCAGTTCTGGTGAAAGTAATAGCTTCTATATTGATAAGTAAATAATGCTTTTTAACAGGCGAAGTTCCCGAAATGCGTTTGAGGTTGGTTTATTAGCATGAGCACTCGATAATAAATGTAAATAAGATTTATAGCTACAAAAAGACCGTGGAGACGCTGAGTAATCAATGTCAGTGATGTGCTGCCATGACAATACATGAATAAACCAACAGCTGCCATTGGATAGAAAATGGTTTGACAACAAGTTTTGTTTTAATTCTGTGATGCCTATAACACAGGTTGTGTTGCGCACACGTTTTTTATTTATTTTTATTTTTTTTTACAGCTGTTTCTTGTCTTAGGTGCAAATTACATAACGTAATAAAACATAACTTGGCCCAACTGCTGATGAATACATTGCTGTAATCGTGATTTAAATGACAAAAGTTGTGTTTCAATATAGTTCAATGTGCCGCTAGGTAGAATTCATTACAGGTGTTCTTTCTTGGTTTAGAAATGTACTTTTTTTTTTTTTTTTTTTTTTACTATTTTTGGCAACACAGTTATTAAGCAAATTTATATAAAACTTGAGCCTATAGGGTATGTTGCACACAATAAAAAGGTCATATGACAAGACAAAGTCATGTGATGATAGAAATGTTATTTTTTGTGAGATTTTTATTTATTTATTGACGATCTTATGAGGTACTGAACACAAAGTGCTAAACTGAGATCACAGCCATTCTTCACTCAAACATAAACACCTAGTGGCACAGAAAACTGAATTCTATGACCAATAGTTGTTCTTTAAGCTTTGTGAACAGTGGAAGAAATACAATGGTCGTGTGTGCTAGACTGACCAAAACTATAATAAAAACAAAACGAAATGAAAAAAATGGAACCCATTATTCCGTTGGTGAGGAAATCGTCAACGTTGCAAAACTCCCACCACGTCCAAGTAGATGCAGCAGGAAAGGACATCAGTGAAGTGAGGGAAATGCAGGGATACCATGAAAGTGGGTTAGGACTTCAGAACTCGACAGAAAAATACTAGCAAATATCAGCCTTTTCTCTCAGTAGCACCTATGAAAAGATATGGTATGGGCATCATTGTTTTTTCCAATAACCCATTTCTTCCTATAACTTCAGTGCAGCACACACAACCAGCGAAATTATACATTTAAATGGACACTAACAATTACCCAGCTTAAACAAACAACATTGTAGGAAAATATAGTATAAAATTGTTCCTTGTACTATAGGTACTGTATACAAACCAATAACAAACACAAGAAATAAAAAACAAACAGTAAAAACAGCATCAAAGTGGCTAGTGTGATCACAAGTAAAGTACAATAGTATTACTTTATTTTGATTTTTTAATAATTTTGTAACAAAAATAAAAACTTTGAGGATTCCCGGCGAACCTTTTGGACAGCCCAAATTCAACGCCACAGAGGGGGAAAAAAAAGTCCTTTCATTGGCTGTTGAACGGAAAACATAATTATATATACAGAAAGATCTATACAGCAGGACCATTCAGTTATATACAAACACCCGAGGTTATTTCACTGTCTATATACACCGCAAGGCTATACTGGGCTTTGTTCCACAGGTACATTGATAGAGTAACACAGAAAGGAAACACTTCAAGATGCAACATTATGCACACAGAGGAGGCAATACGTGGGTTTGAACTTGCAAACTCATCTCACAAAGCCTTTTATATTTTTTACAAACTATTCCAATAAGTTATGGTTGCTTCCCTGTATTGCCATAGTAGTGAAATGAGACTGATACTGGGTGACATCTTTTTGGTTAGGCTTATTAAAAAGGAGTATGTCCAAAGTGTGTTTTGGAAAAGCTAGAACAAGAGTAAGATCTTACTTTTAACGGGATTAGAGGCTACGGTTTAAATGTTCGTTAGTTTGTTACATGTGTAATACACCACTAAAACTCAAACACTCGTCTTTCAGCATGCTAAACTGGCTACGAACACTTCTTCCCTCAAGGAAACTCACACAAACTTTCCAATATTTTTTTTTTATATACCTTGCAAGATCCATTGCAAGGAACATAGCAAGGGGCAGGGTTGTTAAAAACAGCCAAAATACACATTTTGTTATGACCACATAAAAAATAAAATAAAACTCCTGTATGTTTTTTTCCCAGAATTTCTGTGTAATCTGCATCATCTATCAAAGCACACCAGGAAACTCCATCTACTCTGTTCCTTCAGATGATCGCCTTAACATCACTCTGAAGCAAATGTGCAAAGATAGGGGAAAAAAAAAAAAAACCTTCCGCCCCAAATGTAGTCTCTGCACCTTACCCTCTTCCAATTCAGTAACATGTTTAATGTCTGGCTGGAATTCACCCCTGTCCAAATTCAGTTTTTCTGTTCTGACTGTCGGCAGTTTTCAAGACCGCTTCAAGTCCGCCAGCTTCCTCAGAAGCTGCTGTTGCCGTGACTTAAGCTGCTTCCTCTCCAGGGCCTTGTGTTTGTCGCTGGCGTGAAGCAACCTTAGATACTCCCTGGCCTTGGTCAGGATCACCACCTTGGGCGTCTTGGGACAGTCCGCCAGCTCGGGGATCTGGTCCCGCAGCGCCAGGAAACGGTAGCGCAGGTCGTTCCTCCGCTTCCTCTCCAGGTAGTTGTGGGTTCGCCGCCGGTCGCTGTCCTCGCAGTCAGAGCTCTGCGGGCTGGCGGGCTCCGACTTGGGCTTCTTCTCGGGGGAGGCGGGCGGGTCCGTGCGGCGCGGGCACGGCTCCTGCCGGACCCGCTTCCGGGGGGGCTCCTCGTCGGAGCAGCCGTCCGGGGACGGGGCGGCGTAGTTGTGCTGCTGCTGGTGGATGGAGATGTGGAAACGCTTCATGCAGGGGTCGTGGGGGTCCGCGCACACCGTGATGGTCACCGGCTTCCGGCCGCCCATCAGACGGGCCTTGTTCTGCTTGCTCTCCACGGTCACCACGTCAATCTCCTCATCTTCTGCAAGGGCAACGTTGAGTATTAGACACAATGTATTCGTCAAGCTTGAAGTAACCAGCATTGCTCACATCTCATTTATTGCCAAATTTGAAACCAGTTTTCTGGAGTACAATGGCTTTTACTTGTGCTGCGTAAAGACAAATAGCATATTAGCACCTCAGATTTGTTACACGTCAGCGAGGATGCCCAAGATCGCCAGAGACTAAATGTTTCAATTCTAGGCACTAACATCTTAATCAAGGACATTTTTCTTCACTTAAGATACTTTTGTGCATTTGCACATGGAGACAAAAACTAAGTAAACCTATGTTGTTTTCACTTAAAACTAATTAGGAATAATGATTGGAAGTTGCATCTTTGTAAATGTTAGAGGTAAAAAAAATTTGCTTTTATGTACCTGTTTGTTTTGGAACCAAAAATTTGAGTCCACGCCATTGTAAGAGTGATTGTTCAACTCTGAACAGGATAAGATAGGGCTGATTAATTTGGTCGCACGGGCCTGACAGAGTCAACCTCGAACAGTACCAAGTCTGATAGCACCGTCCTCTGACAATGAAATCTCGGTCCTCGTCTACGGTAATGCGCTCTTCAGTTAAAACGGATAAGTGGATTTGACCAGGCAAAGCATTGCTTCTGTTGCCCTGGAAACGGGGACATATTTTTTGAGTGGGTCTCGATTGGGTAAACCTGAATTTGAAATGAGGGGCATGACCGGGGGGGGGGGTGGGGGGTGTAGGTGTTGCACAGGCCGCTTTGTTAATGCTGAATGGCTCTTTCAGCGACGCAAGACTTTCTGTAAAAAAAAAAAAGGAGCCACTTGCCCCGCCCTGGGACTTCCCTGCTTTAAAGAGATCGATGTACCACCCCCCCCCCCCAAAAAAAAATCCCTTCAGCATACCATGGCTGACTAGCTACGTTTTCAGTGAGACGCCGTAACTTTTCAATATCATCATCATTCACGGTATTCCAGAAAACTCAGTAACCGTATAATGTGTCATAAGACATATGTCATAAGACACGGCTGAGCTGGTGGTGCTGAGGATAAGACTGTTGCCGTGGGACTTAAGACTGTCAAAGAAAACACCTGAGGATATCAAACAGAAAATCACAACGCGTAATTCAAAGTTTACCTTTATAAAAGCAGTGCCACGCAAGGGGGGCATATGGCTGTAGGCATGACTGAGGCGAGATTTCAGTCACAGATTATGTATAACAATAGATGGTTGTGGGTGTGTGTGCGGGGGGGGTCAATTATCAATGAAACGCCTTTTCTCCTGTGGTTCCCCACAGGGATCTCAGACAGGAGGATGAGCCTCTGCTACCCCTCGCTAGGCTTTGCTGGGACACTAGCCACCATTGACACTACCCCGGCACTCGGATTAACACCTTAACCCCCCCCCCCAGTATTTTTGCTTTTACAACCCTTTCCGAACACCGTATGCGTATTCAATTTCTCTTGTGATGCAGGGATGTTTTACATAACTGTTGCATCAGCTGACTAGCAGCTCTGGGACTATTCTCTTGTCTCAGTTAGGGACAAAGGGACCATTTGCATAATGCAACATCCAGGACTAGTCTAAATTAAAGGGTTCCCACGGTCTTGTTCGCTGAACACCGTCCCTAGACGCATAAATCATGTTCAGCTGATGCACAACACACTCACAGACACAGTCTCTTGTGCCTGTAAATGGTGTATTGTGTGTTGAAATGTTTTGCGAAGTTATCAAATATGTGAGACACACGTGTTGCCTCAATATGCACCACTGTTCAGCCTAGCTGTGGCGTTAATATGTACCTATAAGTGTTGACAGGAAACACATCCATGCCAACAGAGTGCTGGTGGACAATCAATGTACTCATTTTCCAAAACCGTTAATTCAATTCAGGGTCGCGGGGCGCAGAGCGTGTGTACAACCAGGATGGGGTGGCAGTCTACAGCAGGACGATTTAATTTGCTCTTAAAGTTCTTAAATATATGGAAGCGAGACAGAGGGGCAGCGCACGACCTTCGGAGAGTGTAAATTAAGTTATGTTGTTGTCTGAGTGGGAATACGATGTCAGCTATTGGTCAAGACTCCCGGAGCTGAATTTTAAATCCTGTCCGTTTTAACCTTAGTCAGCAGTCAAAGGGAATAAGGCTATATTTTCTTGCCCACGGTTTTATCGTTTAATAATAACAGAGTAACAATCGGCTTCAATAAAGACATTTAATCACAGAAACATCCACCCAGTTCATCCAACAACAACTAGTTTCTTACCAGAGGAGTCGGTGCGAGACTCGGACCCCGAGGACGCCTGTTTCTTGCAACTGCTGCTAAACGGGTAGGTAAGGACAGCCGCAGGGTCCACGCAATCTGTCGCTAAGCTGTTGGAAATTGTCGCATCGTGTGGAGAACCATTGGCTTTGCTGGACTGGTTTGTACCAGTCTGCACGGTGAGGGGGAGTTTCGACAGCGCCGAACTGGACAGCCGCTCGCTGACGACTTTCTCTAACTGCTGACTGGCAGAAAAGCCGCTCCACATGCAGTCCTGGATGATAATAGAACTTAGGTTTCCGAAAATCTCCTCGGTGTCTATTTTATACTGTCCCTCCTGCTCCTCGTCCTGTCCCAAGAACTGAGACACCCATTCTAGTCTGTCGCCTGGCGAGGGATACAGTGTGCAGCTGCCACCTTCATGAGCCCTAATGGGTGACATGGGCGGGGTTGGCACCAACTCGAATTTTTTCCAGATGTCCTCGCTCGGAGCAGTGGACTTGTAAAAATCTTCGTCGGGGTTATAGTCATCGACGAAATAGTGTTGATAGCGATCGTATTCCATCTCACAGTTCTCATACCGCGGAGCGTTTGAACTGATCCCCGGCATTTGTGAATGTAGTGTAACTCCGCAGTTCTGATCACTGGTCACCTTCTCACGATCTAGAGAGGGGAGAGAACATGTCGTTATTGAATGCAAATGCACCCATGTTCTTCAGTTTTGGAAAACTATGGGGGGGATTGCGCTATACTGTTTTCTAGTAAGCAGTAATGTTAAAGAATTGACTATTGCATATCCCGTCAAGAAGTTAGCAATAATACAACTAAATTATCAACTAAACGGCAGCTAGTAGCGGAAGACTTCACTCCGTAAGCAATAATTTAACACAATATTAAGTGACAAGACTTGTTTGTATGTAGTGGAAGTTAGTTAATTATATATGTTTTGATTGACGCCCTAGCTGAGAGAAAAATAATCGAACTAAACCGATTCACAGCTTCCCTGTAATAAACACGCACTTATCTTGATCGAGTAGCGAACTCCAAGTTTCGCAACAGACCACTGTTACATAAGGCTACATTGTAACAAGCCGCGACTGACAGCTGCTTGATTTTAAATCTTGCCGGTGTCTACCATTAGGCTACTTTTCGTAATAGGGCTGCGGACGACTGTCCTCGATGAGCTAGTCTGAATAAATTGTCCAGTAAATCGAAAACTTACCGGGCTACTATAACAGAAGACAACTTCTTTAAAAACATTTGGAATAACTAAATTAAGACAAATGCAATGGGCAATCGGTAGGCCAATCAAACATATGTTTTAGAGACTCCTGTCGCAAGGCTGTTTAAAATAAATATTCACTGCTCCACCCTGGTTGAGATGGGCGTCAAACCATGGAAAAATGCATATCCAAGAGAGAGAAAAAAGTTTTACTTCAGAAAATATTTGAATCATCAGTTTTCCCCGGGCAGAAACTTTTGACTTTCTGATTCCGCCGCCCCAGAGTCAGTGTAGTAACAATGCAGTAATCGTTTACGAGTGGCAACGTTACTAGCCTTCGCTTCCGACCAAAAACATAATCCACGGCTGTTCTGTATTCGGGTGCACGACGAAGAGATTTGAGCTCACCACCTTTCCCCGCAGTGGCTTAGTTAAACTGTGGATACTGCAGCACTATATGATCCGGGAAAGAGTAAAATTTCATTAGCATAAAGGCGGGAGATAGTGTCGTGACCACGCCCAATAAATTAAAGCTACAGTATCACGAAAACGTTACAAATTCCTAGGTCGTTTAATTCGCTGAATTAAACGATTACAGCAAGAATATATATATTTTTTGAATTAGTACATAATACTTAATCATATTAGCCTCCCTTAAAATTAATCGGTTGGTGGTTGAAACTGCTCAGAAATCCGCAATTACTCCCTGGACATTGAATTGTTGAGGTTTATAGTAGCAGGAATCAAACAATATATTTATACAAATAGGTTGCTCTTAAAGTAGAGCCAGGCTCTGCTTCTGTTATACTTCTTCATGACAATCCCTGGTTTCGACTAGACCCGATGTCTTAAAGGCACACCATTCGTGCCATAAGATTAACATGGTTTTTTTTTTAACCGAAATTGTGTGCACACATTGCGAATAATATTAATAATGCTTTAAATAATGGCACCCATGTCATTATGGTTATAAGCCATTTGGTTGCAGATGAGAGAAAAACTTAGGTAGCAGAAAAACAGTACTCAGAACAGACGCATTTGATTTTGTTACAAGCTAACCGCGTTTTGTTCAGAGGCCTTTGACCTTTGTGGCGGACACAAGGTGGGGCATGTATGAAATAAGCAGCCAAACGGCGCCTAATTGAGCATTGTCAGCTTCAACCTTTCCCGCATCTCCATCTGAAATCTTGACCTCGGCACGGCCAGAAGTGCTTGAATGCACTATTTCCAAATCCCTGGAGAGCCCCATCAAAAGTGGCGGTGAGCCCCGCTTCTGAGATCTGAAGGAAGGAACGTCTTTCTCTCTCTCTCCCTTTCTCTTGCCCCGTGCGTGTGGGGCGGGCGGGGCGGAGGGTGAGTTTGGCGCAGTGCACGCAAACGGCGAGCAGATGTTTCCCTTGCGTTACACGTCAGCGGAACGGCCGCACGGGTCCAGTCGACCGGCGAGGGAAGCCCTCTCATTGGTGGATAGGGGCCGACTCGGGGCGAAGTCGATATCACGAGCGACAGAATTCCTCTCAGACGCGGCCCGTTTTAGCAGCCGCTCACACACTGCATTCGCATGCGAACGGCGGCTAAGTTTGGAGCTAATTCCTTTTTAGCATCTGAAGGGAGGAATAACAGGAGATGTTCTCGGCTCCCTCCGCATCCCTGGGGACAATGGGGGGGGCATGACTGCCGCCAAGCATGCTGGCAGATTTGCAAGCTGTTCGCACGCTGGTGGCACTAATTAAGAAGTCCGCCCTCGAAGCTGTGTGCCTTGTCTATAGGAGTTTGCTCGGATTAGAGAACACACCCAAACTGTACAAAAGGGTGAATTAGCCGGCAATTAAAAAGGTATCCGAACACAAGCTGTTATCTTTACCCTTCTCTCTTATCTCATATCAGAGGGATCATTGGAACACCATCTCTTTATGCTGTCACACGTCAGAAATTAGGCTAAATTCAGATGCTGGTATCAGCAGGAACCCAATAAACACCCTACATTGCAGAGTGGCAGAAACCTCCCAGGGTTTCACCAACATTATCGCTATTCTGAGTATAAGGGGATTTAACATTGCCACTGTTTGCATGGTCACTGCATTTTCAGCACTAGGGCATGTTGGCCAGATACCTTCAGAGGCTATAAGCAAGACTTAATTAAGGTTTCCCCCCATTGCCACAGCAGCACTCACTACATTGCCTCCCCTTACCAGTCCAGCTTTTGGCTAATACCTTACTTCATCTTGCCTGCCGTCACCACATTGAACCTGTCCAGGGGACGGCCGGACTGCTGATTATCTGTTGTAGGGTTTCGAGGTTTTCGACAGATTGATAGAGGGGCTAAATGAAGGGAGGCCCTGGTAGACAGGGATGAGTTGTTGGCCACGCAGAAGAAGGGAATTAATAGTCAGGGTCACCTTCAATCCCCTTGACCTTCCCGTTCTGGCCGTTCAGGACCTGTGATATTGACCAATGAGAACATGTTCTGCACGGTCCCTTAATGGAATCTCACAGACAGGGAAGGCGGCAAGACGATAACCCCCTCCCCAAGCAGACAGCAATGAAGCCTTTTTTTATTGATTTTTTTTTTTTTCTTTATTTACCAGACATCTGCTTGTCCATAAATGGCCAGTGAAAGTCGCCTCTAGCCATGTCAACCCAACCAGCTTAGCATTAAGCCTAATGGGGCCAAAGGAAATGGCTAGTATCAAGTTGCATATCATGTCCCCCTCAATGACCGTGTCCAGACTCCCTTCTCTCATCATCAATGGGTTTGGTTGCTCTTTTTGTTTGCCTACACTATATGGAAGACACTCATTTGTCGTTTACTGTCGTTATTCTCAATGGAATTCCAACTCGCATCTCTCTATTGCTGCCAGCACACAGTACCTTCCGTGGACACGTTAATATATAAAGTAGCTGTATGTACCTTTAGGGTTAAGGCAACATACATTCGGGGGCAAAACTGCAGAGGAAGTTAATTTTTCAAGTAGAATTAATGTTAATTGAATTTCAGAAAGAGACTTTCCAAACCAGGCCAGAGTTTTTTGTCCCAGACGGCCATTTACCACCATTTTTTAAAGCTCTTTTGGAATCACAATTTGTCTTAGAAATGGCAATGTATATATTTAAAATAATTAATAAACAAAAAAAAAAATCCCAAAAAGACAAGCAGGAACACAAGTCAAAGCACATTCTTCAAAAAAGCAAAGAGTCTCACGTTTCAGTCAAATACCAGAGACATGGTAGACCAGCCTGAGGTGGCGACACAAATCCTGCTATGTGACTGAATTGGCAAATTCAATTCATTGAGGGATGCCTGCTTTGGACACACAGGAAAGTTTATTGGCCCAGTCACAGTCAGGAGCCTCCTTTGAGCCTCTCATTGGCCGTAGTTTGAATGTGGCCCAGCCAATCAAATCCTAGGCATCATCTGCAGAGTCCACTTGTAAATGAGGGGAATGTATGCCTGGACCCTCTTCATTGTGTATAGAGCCTCACTTTTTGCTGAAGCAACATTGTACTGGGCTGCAAACCAGTGGGGCTCTGCCTCTCCCCTGACAGATGTCTTTTTGAATTGGGGGGGCTTTGCACAGCAGAAACCACAAATCAATGTGAGTGTGCCGTTGTCCCACAGGTGATTCCCTGGAGAGTGGCTGTCGAATGGAGCAGCATAGCCACATTTTATCAATCATCTCAAACTGAAACACAAACATCCAACTGGATTCCAGGTCTTCTGGAGTACCGTCTTTAACATTAAATGTATTAAAGTATATGGGGGGGGGGGGCGCCCCCCCGCCAGGCCCCCAAAAGGAAAGAGGGAGGTGGT
>JAOYSI010072477.1:8282-21452 GCA_025775065.1 Hiodon alosoides
GCCCTTCATATTTAATGGGGTTTCTCTTTCTTTTTGGTTATTTAAAAACTTTAAAATTGAAAAACTTCGGGAGAAGTTAGTAAACATTAGTTTGTGTTGACCATGTTAATTTTCTACGGCATTTTATATGAATTAGTTTTATATGACTATGATTAGAGAAATGTTTTAATTTTATTCCGTTTAAACAAAAAAAGATCTGCTTCAGGCTTATCTATGTCTATTTCAAGTCTTGGACAGCATACCTACCTATCTCAGACTTCTCCGTTTAGACTGATTGGCCGAGACTAATGTGACAGCTGAAATGAATTCCTGATGGATACGCAATCCATTCTATCGCCGAGTTAAACCATAACATTGACACCCTATGTTAACACTTGCTTCACACTTTTATCACAGTTTATCTTTGTTTAATTGTGTATGTCAGATCCCTCTCCTTGACAGCCACTGTCCTTTAATTGTGACTCCCCTCCCCCCCTGCTCTGCCGACACCATTCCAAACCCTGTGCATCAGAAAGCCGGCAGCACTGTAGCCAAGGCTATTCCGGACCTTAATTAGCATGACTGGTTTGATGGATTTAGTCAACAGAACGCTCAGATGAGGGGTAAACAACCACTGCTGAATACACAAATCGGAAGAATTTCGATCCATAGTGGTCTGGGGCGACTTGTAGCATCCCCTCATAAGAAATGTTGCTTTATATTAATTGATTGAGGCCCCCCCCCCCCCCAACCCTTTACTCTGGACCGGGGCCAAGATACAGTCTGTCTGGCACATTAGGCACCACCCCCTTGCAAGTTTGAAATGTGAGCTGCCTGCATTTTTTCCCCCTTCTGGCAAAGTGGCGGTGGCTGCTTGTGTGTGATGTGTGTATTGGGAAAAGAGCAATGGATCACTAGACAGAAAGAGAAGATACATCAATAGCAGCTGTGTACGTCCGAGGTGAGGAGATAAGCATTTGGTTCTTTCTCTCTCTCTCTCTCTCTCTCTCTCTCTCTCTCTCTCTCTCTCTCTCTCTCTCGCGTGCACGCGCCCTCCCTCGCTCTCTGTTTGTTAACCCTTAAACGCTACGGCAGCGCCGCGGCTTCCTGTTCCGTTGCTGGGGCATTGCACTGGTCCAAAATGCACTCTGCGCTGCCTCCTCTGACGTGTGAAGTTTGTGAGAGAGAGAGGCTTAACCTTATTCTCCCTCCAGTTGTCTCCTGAGTATTCGTAACCTGAGAGGAAAGGGAGCCCATTAGCAATGACTCCATCTGTGATTGCTTTTGCCTGTGAAACCCAGAGACTGGCAATGAATAATTGATGTGTATTGTGCAGTCACTGGACAGGCAAAGAGAGAGGAAAGCCGAACAAGGGTGCTCTGAGAGAGAGAGAGAGAGAGAAAGGGGGAGAGAAAGAGAGAGAGGGAGAGGGAGGGAGAGAGAAAGAGAGAGGGGAGAGAGGGAGGGAGAGAGAAAGAGAGAGAGGGGAGAGAGCGCGCGAGAGAGAGAGAGAGAGAGAGAGAGAGAGAGAGAGAGAGAGAGAGAGAGAGAGAGAGAGAGAGAGAGCCACCAGGCAACTACCCTTTCATCTCTCTCTGAATGAGGAAGGGATATTAGTGTGGAGAGTGAGGGGGCAGGAGGAGGGACAGACAACAACAGTAAAAGAGCAGCCTTGGAGATCGCCCAGCCCCTCCTCTAGAGAGTACAACAAGAAATGTATAAATCTGTGCGAAGAGAAGAGAGTGACAAAGAGGAGAGGGTGTCATAAACACTGCGGAGTGCACCGGAACACTGGAGAACAACAGAAACAACGTTTGAACAAAGACTGAGAGACAAAGGAAAAAGAGAAAGACTGAGAAGGAGAGAGGTTTCTTGCTCTGTCTATCCTTCTCAGTGAAAGGGGGGAGGGCAGAAGAAAAGGGAAGAGTAGAAAGAGAGGGGAAAAGAGGTGGGAGTAAAATTATTGAGATTTCCACAAGATTTTATTTCCCTGACAGGTCACTCGCTCACATACACGCACACACACACAGACACACACACACACACACACACACACACTCACACAAAAGTGCCTTTCTCCTTCGGACCTCGACTCCTCCCCCTTGGACCCTGGCTCCTCCTCCTTGGACCTCGGCTAATCTCTCTCGGTTATGTTCGGTACATGGACAGTTTAGAAAATGAAGGGGTTTAATGGACACAACTGACAAAAAAGAAGAGAGATTTTGTTTTTCTTTAAAAAAAAAAAGATAATGGCGCTGAACGCCATTAATAATAATATAATAGGAAACAGCTGCCAACAGGAACAGCCGGAGAGAGACTATTCCACCCCTGGATGCAGGTACATTTACATCAGCATTAAAATTACATCATAGTATCCATTGTGTCATCACCATTCTGACCTGAGCCATGAGGCAAAACAGGAGTCAGAGGAGAAGTCACTTCATTTTGTAATGCGATCCCATTGCCTAATTAACATTACAAGTAATTGTAACAAGCAAAAACTGGAGCCATATATAAAGAAATTATTAAATATCCGTATCAAAAAGAAAGAAGGAATAGCCAGCACCAACTTTGCTAATGCCTTGTATCATGGCAACTATAATTTTTACCATATCCATGCTTCCGTGATTAGTAGCGAATATAAGTATAAAGCTGAATAATCACAATTCTGCACAATTCATTGATATCCTTAACATTAATATTGGTTTTGTTTGACCATTTTGCTGCTGTACTAATGTTTTCTAAGTCATCCGTGTTGTCTCTATCCGATAATATCATTGCTCTTTAAAATGCCCAGACTTTATCATTATCATCAACTGGCTACACGAAAAAGTGAATATTTATTGGTTTCCGTGGTTTATTTGTGCAGTCAAAAGCCATAGAGTATCTATGAGTGCACTGTAATGCCAGCAATATGTCAGTCAGAGGTGTGTTACCATGAGTGCTATTGGGAAAGAGAAAGACCAGCATAAAACCCGGTAGACAGCAGAAAAAAGACCTGGGGAGTTGGAGAGGCAGAGAGTAAACCTGACTGAGGTAGGAAAAAGTGAAAAAAATAAAATACCAGTGTCAGCATTGACGTACTTACTGAAGATAAACGGAAATATAAGCATAAAACCACCCAGGGGACAAAGAGGAGCTGGAGACCAAGCGACCGAAGGGCCCAGGACAATCAGAGAAGACAGTGAAGACGGTGGAGTGGTGTCACGCCTGGGAGTCGAGAAACTGAGAGGAGTACCCAGTTGGACACAGAGAAAGGAAGACAAACTGAGAAGAGTACCCAGAAGGACAGAGAGAGAGGAAGAGAAACAGAGGGGAGCACATAGTAGGACACAGAGAAAGGAAGAGAAACATACAGATAGTGTGAGAGAGACGTCACCAACGTCTCCTTCCACAGCGGCCTCCTGGCTCTCAGGGTCACCGCCATGGCGTTCACCTTTGCCGCCTTCTGCTACATGCTCACACTCGTGTTGTGTGCCGCCCTCATCTTCTTCGTCATCTGGAATGTGAGTACTACACACATGCAAACACAAACACATGCATGCAGACACAAACACATACACACACAAAACGCAGCTATTGTCTATTATTTATCAGTCAGGTTACTGCCCATTATCATCTACACTAAATGTGCTTGTGTATACCTCCTGATGGACGTGCTGATAGAACCTGCTTAATCCAAATTAGTGCATAATGGTGTAGCCATTCCCTTGCTTCCTCTAGCCACTCTTCTTTCATCTCAGAAGCGTTCTTCCAATGAGACTGATTGTTCACTTCTGTAGTAACCATGGTGCTGCTCCTCTGGTTACTATAGCAACTGCTTCTGTTTACAATATGGGAGGGAGGGAAGGAGAGAGAGGAGGGCTGAGTCAGAGACAGAAAAGGTAGACAGGCTTGTGGATATATTCGATCATATATTCGATTATATCATAAAGCATGATATGTTTCAGTGAATAATGTTCAACAATTAGATTGTAAATGCTCAATCTGAATGGCTGTCTTAAACAAACAGCAGATCATAGGGTAGTTAATTTGTACCCTAGAATCAGGTTTGGTAAACAAAATTGAGTGCAGATATATCTTATTGTCTGTATAAAAAGGGTAAACTGTTCTGGTTTTCCTTTGCTGGAATTTATCCCACAGCTAATGCTAAACAGAGGGGGTTGGCACACTCGCACTAATCACGTATGAAAGCGTTTTTTAAAATGTTTTTTTGTGGTGGGTAGTAAATTGTTACATATTAATATACTCCAACAGGTTTATTATAGGTTATGCCTTTTGTGATATTTCCCATTCCGAGATTTGGCAGGGAACAGTCAGAAAGTATTGTGGGATCACTTAGGAACTGTGAAATTCTTTAGACAAACAGTCTTTAGGCTAGCTAACTACCGCTGACTAACAGTCTTTGGGCTAGCTAACAACCCCAGACAAACAGTCTTTAGGCTTGCAAACTACCACAGACTAACAGTCTTTAGGCTAGCTAACAACCACAGACCAACATTCTTTGTAGCTACTTCTACACAGTCGTGAAGTGATGAAGAATCTGCTCAGATATTTACTGGTGCAACACACACACACCCACCGACACAAACACACACAGACACAAACACACAGATTTGCCATTGTATATACATTTTCCCCCTTCTCCCCATAGATCATTGCATTTGATGATCTCCGCCAGGACTTCAAGAATCCCATTGACCAGTGCAACCCAACCAGAGCAGTAAGTTTCTCCTCTTTGTATTTCTTTCTTAGCAGTGAATCACACTTTCTCTGTAGTGTGTTAGTTTTTCTGTAGTGTATTACACTCTCTGTAGCATATTACACTGTCTCTGTAGTTTATTACATTTTCTCTGTGAGTGTATTACATTCTCTTTGTAATGTATTTTACATTCTCTCTGTAAAGTATTACATTCTCTCTGTAGTGTATTAGTTTCTCTGTAGTGTATTACACATTCTCTGTAGTATATTACACTGTCTCTGTAGAGTATTCCATTTTCTCTGTAGAGACATCCTTAAAACGCTCTCTAGATTTTATTTTCTTCACTTTCTCTCTTCAGAGGGAAAGAATTCGGAACGTTGAAAGAATTTGTACCTTACTACGAACTGTGAGTATGTGCCCTACTGTGTCAATGTTAGTGTGTCCGTGTGTGTTTGAGCAGCCTCAGATTTCCCCACTGTGGGGACACACCGGAGAGAAAGGTGAAATTTAAAGAGGGAAAGACCCAGGTACGTGGAAGTGGAGTAAAGAAGCATACATTAAAGGACTGAGAGAGCAGCAAAGCCTCTCTTCTACCTCAATCTATTTTGAGGACTGTGACGAATTGATTCAAATTCATCTCCTAACTGCACCTGCTGACAACCCCCCTTCACATCCCTCTCAGATGGAATTCAGCCATTGGTACCACCAAGATGCAGATTTGGTTACACAGCGAATGTGCTAAATATGCTGATAATCTGATGCACACACTGAAGCCTCACTGTCAACAGTGTAAACTACACCAAAGAGGCCACAGTAGAAATGCACTAGAGCTAGTAAGTGTGTTTGTGTGCGTGTGCGTTAGACATCAGACTAACCAGATCTTTGTTCCACATGCAGCTGGTGGTCCCGGAATACTCCATTCACGGGCTCTTCTGCCTGATGTTTATGTGTGCGGCCGAGTGGGTCACTCTGGGCTTAAACATCCCCCTGCTCTGCTACCACATGTGGAGGTACCCGGCACCACAGAACACACAAAAATACACACACACACACACACACACACACACACACACACACACGCACAATCTTTTACTTCATTTTATTCTATTGAGTTGAAATAGAATCTTCCTAGTATGTCTTGGTGCTCAGCCAGGCCTCTCTAGACAGCTGGAGGTAAGGCAGATTTGACCAGGCACAATCTCTCTATTTCTCCACCTCTCTCTCACACTTTGGCTCCCCCACCTCCCTCCCTCTTCTCGTCCTCATCATCCTTTAGGTACTTTCACCGTCCAGCTGATGGGTCAGAGGTCATGTACGATCCAGTGAGCATAATGAACGCAGACATCCTAAACTACTGCCAAAAGGAGTCCTGGTGCAAACTTGGTTTCTACCTGCTCTCCTTCTTCTATTACCTGTACAGGTGTGTGGGGGCCCTGCCCGTCACCATCATAAGACCACACTCAGTTGTAAAACACACTTGGTCCTTCCCATAATAGACCACACTCGGTTGTAGAACACACTTGGTCCTTCCAACGATAGACCATACTCAGTCTTTGGGATGGACGCCCACACCAAGAGACTTCCTAGGTTTGAGTAGTTGGCTCGGCCTCAGTAGCTCTGCGTAGGCGCTCCGAAGCTAACCTGCTCATTTGTGATGTGATCGAGACTGAGAAAACTCGAGGTGACAGACGGCCCAGCGGAAAACATTTAACTGAACAACAGCGTACTGATGCAGAAAACTAAAAACACATTAAGAAACAGTACATTACCCAAGCACCTGTGACTTTCTTTTCTCTTTACTTCGTACAGCATTAACTAAAGAACCAAATGATCGGCTATTCCCATGATCAGTGTTCTCTCTTTCTTCTCCCAATCATTTCTTTCAGTATGGTCTATGCTTTGGTGAGCTTCTAAACCCCAAAACCACGGGCAGTGAAGCAGACGTTGAGACAAACGACCGGGATTGCTCTCCCCCTTTTCTGCTTTCTCATCACGTCATTCTGGAATGTCACAGACACTCCCTGCCAGCCCCGACCTGATGCACAGGGTGGATGCCCACAGGTCCAAAAACAAAAAGGGCTACGTTTTGCTGGGAAACAAAGAAGAAAGGCGGGCGTGGTCGTGCTCAAAACTGCAGAGCGAAACGGGGGAGAACAGACAGAGGGGAGGGCAATAGAAGGATGAGTGGATGAGAACTGAAAGAGAGAGAAAAGGAGAGAAGGATGCAAAAAGAGGGTTTGAAAGAATGAGAGATTGGAAGGGAGCAGAGACTAGATGAAAGGGAAAATAAACACAGGGGAATGAAAACTGAGAATGTGCTCTCATTTCCCCTAACTAGACTAGACTTCAGACTTCTGATTCCCAAGGTCTCTCCGGAAAGACACTGAGTAAGAGGGGAGTTGGCCAGCGTTTGGTTTTGGGCCACAAAGGAAGAATTACTGAATTATAATAAATTCTACAACCCAATTTTCAAATATAGCCCTGATACAGTGAAATGACTCGAGGCACTAAATCACAAGTTGGATCTGAAGAAAACATTTGACAGAGCCCAGCTTGCCATAACAGCTCCTAATAAACAGACCACTGTGTTGTTTTTTTTAATCAATGGGCAGCACCGATATTATAATCCTGCTCTAATGGACTCAGCAGATCCTGCACTCACTCCCCAGGGCTCGCTTCACACTCAGGTCTCAGTAAATTCATATCCACTCTAGATCCACTACTGGCTCTTTCCTCTCCATCAAGTGCTTCTTGGTATGGAAGCTGAAACCCCCCCCCGAGCGGTTATACCCTCTGTGAAGTTAGCAGCAGCAGCAGCACTGCGTCTGAGTCACTACGCTGTTCCATGCTGGGATCGAGTGCCTGTGCTCACTGGGCCAGAACTGACATAGAGCGGGATGCTCCACCAGCCAAAGCATTCAAACCCTGTTTATCTCAGCTCAAGGCAAAAATCCATCTCAAGAACTATCATACTGAGTTTTCAAACTTTGACTGTGGAAAACCATCGAGCCATGGAGCTGATAACCCCATTAAAGACCTGCCGGAGCACAGCAGTCTGAGACCCGAGGTGATTGGCTTTGATACTTGGACAGCGCTTGAGATGGCTAACAGAGACTGAGACTCCATCACAACCAAATTAAAAAGCCATGATGAAGAGAGTAATCAAAGTGAACCGAACAGGGCGTTCATCGGCATATTGCAGTCGTTAAGTGAGACAGCACTGTAGCCACTTCACAGGTGCAAATGAGCTGCTAATAACACACTATAGTCCCGTTAAAGCCATCACTGGGAACTAGCTCACTAGTCCTTACAATAATGAACAGAACAGACAGCATTAAGAGTATCACACAACATTTTTGTAAACTTTAATATGACCAGAATATTATTTAGTAGCTCTAAAAGCACCTAATAGACCTTTAGGATAGGTGTATTAATGGACAATTTACACTGGCAGATCATTGCGTAGATTTCATACTTCTATGTCCAAATGTAAGTTTTCCATCCAGTAAGACAGACATAACGTAAATAATAAGTCATAAAGTACATAATTCGGAATTTTTGGTGTGGCCACTCAGTGTCCGACGTGCTGCGTGTTAAACGACCCGCCTAAAATGGATGGACTTCAATCCGGATTCTCCAAGGATCCTCACAGTCTCTTGGAAACTTCAGGGAAAACGCAAGTAGGTGGTGGATAACGATGCCGTGATGGATGACAATACCTGTCCGCCGCGGGCATGTCGATGCTGTTGCCACACCTTTCAGGCTTCGTCGATTCGAGTTTGTAGACTACAGCCGAGGAATTCTGTTATCACACGGAGGAACTTCTGCAGAGACCTGGAGAAAAAATAATCGCCACATTGGTGGACAGCACTGAAGACTTAATTCACGTCACTCCTTAACGTTCTCGGCACTTTTTTATAATGTTACGCTTAAGCTCTAAAAAAAATACTTGAAAAGTTATTTGGCGGAGACAGTAAGTGAATGATCTTTTGTACACAAACACGAAAAGATGAAACATCGGCTAATCTTGGATGTCTCGGTTATTTAGACAGAATGTTCAGTACGAATCAAACGGCTCAGTTTACCACCGATTCATTCGACTGTTTACAGAAACGAGGAACAAAAAGAAGACCCGGTAGTTTTCTATAACGTATTGCGCTCCTTAGTAATTTTATATGCGAAGCAATTCAAAATAGTTGGCCTTAGTTCTGATTGAAGAATTTGTGGCAGTTTTACTTTCTGTCTTTACTTAAAAGCAACTTTATTTGTTTCAAACGAACAAACATAATGATGCGTATTGTATAGCCGAACTACTGTCAAGAATAACACTACCCTAAAAGTCAATAGTTCTGTTGAGTTATCGCCCTCAAATTGAGTTCAAGCAGGTTAGTTCTACACTGTATTAAAACTAGCTGGTCGGAGGAATTGAATAATTCGTTAAATGTTTTTTCTTTATTACCACCGACCAAATGTTTTCTTGTGTTATACCTAGGAACACCTGTATGACTGTATTCTCATCTAATCCCGAACCATTCTCTCCTCTCGACAAGATGATCAAGGACGATCAATAGAGCACAAACTGGTGAACAATGGGAGAGGGATGGAACAATACAAATTTGCTACATCGTTTAATTACAATGACAGTGAACAAAAAGGTAATTATCTATATTTAAATGCAGAATAAGTATTTGTAACGGTCATTTTCTATCTCGTGCCACGCTGTTGTTATCATCATCGCCATACCAGTTTGTATTTGAATTTAGAGGATATTTATTGTGATACGGCATAAACACTACCATGTATGTGGAAAGCTAATCGTAAGCCTTCATATTAAAATAAAATAACCTATATGTGACAAACGTTGTGCTCTACATTTTAACGGGATCGGTGAGCGATCCACGAAAAATGGTTACTTCACGTCTACTTTGGGACACATACCATACAGGCAAAAATATTTCAGATGAAAATGAGAGCGTGGAGTGATTTAAAACTGAACCCTAAAATTTTCAAACCGCCCTTTGTGAAATCATGGTCCCGTCCCTGAAATTGAGCAGGGTGAGGCAGGGAAGAGGCTTGGGGGGATAATGTAGTACAAAGGAGACCCGTATCAATCCTGTGTGAAGATTACACTCCTCCCTCTGAATCTCCTGCAACAATGAGGAGTTTTTATACAATCTCAACATGGAGATCTGCCATTTGCCGGGTAAATGTGCTTCTGTGTGGCGATTTTTGAGGAACTAATTTGAGACAATTATTAAACCTAAAACATTCTCATTCTCTGTCAAACTCTCCAACACTAGGAGCACACCTTAAAACAGCACAGCCACAAACGAAATGAACAAAACTGAAGAATCACTTAACCAAAACCAGTTCTGGGATATGTGTAAAAATTTAACACAACAGAACCACAATAATTAGCTGTTCAAGACATTTGGAAAGAATATTTTGAGAATCTCCACGAAGACATTCTTGAAAAAGATATCAAACTCAATCACAATTTGATTAAGGAGAAATTACAAATATTTGACTCATCAATTAAAAATAATCAGAATCCACACAAATTGACACACACACACACACACACTATATACACACTTTACCAAGCTTCATAAACATACTCAAATTGATCAGACTTTAAGAAAAGCCATAGTCATCTCCAACACAATACTTCATCTTTTTGATTTCCCTTCTTATGTTGATTTATTGTGAAATTGACAAAGAGAGATCTGTTGCTCTGTGTGAAGCGGTGTGTGCTTGTGGAGACTTACCTTCCAAGACAGGCTGTCATGCCTCCTACACATTTACTGCCAAGAAGCCCCCCAATTACTCTGAAATCAAATGATTATGCAGAGGAGCAGAAGTCACGAGGCCAAGCCCTGCAGGTTCTATAATCATAAAAATACAAACCGTTCATCTCCAACTGCTACAGAACAATCTGGAAGAATGGTTACTTTTAAATTTTTCTAGCCACTGTTATCTGTAATGCACAACACAAGTCAAGTCTGACAATTAAGTTTACTAAAATAACTGTAAAGTACCATCAAAACATTTAATACAAGAAGGTAAACGAAAACTTCATAAAAGGTCAGTTTGAGGAAAGATTTAACTCATGTGAAATGTTCAGAAGATGTTCAGAAATGAATATAAGATCTTAACCAACAAACACCCACGAATCCCTATCAACATGCCACAGAAATTATGTTTTTATTAAATAAATGACATTTTGGGATGCTGTTTAAAATAATAAGTTGCGAGGTAGCCCCCTGGAACATGCAGGGGCCTTTAGTGTCCATACACATCGGTCATGTCAGGGACCCTAAGAGTCCATACTCAGGTTTTATGTCACCTGTTGGCAAGAATTCAGACTAACTTCAAAAAGTCAGAAGTTTTATGAGAGCAATATGGGGAAAGACAAACACTGGTTATAAACACAATTAACTTCTTAATATGCACAAAGGTTCGAGACTAAATCTTCAAGTCACCACTTTGCTGAATTTGTACTCCCTAATAGATAAACATGTTCACACAAAAAAATTAATCTGTTCATGCTTTAAAGATTAAAACCTTGCACAGCTTTTAATAGCAGTGTAGGTGGTGAAATGTCTCATTTAATAATGTCTGTGTACCCAGTTCCAAATGTGGAGTAAATGCCAACCAGAACTGGGGCGTGTGAACTGACACTTCACTCAGGAGCGTGAAGCGAGAAAGCGCTGTTCCTTATGTGCAGCCAAGAATCAGCCACAAATCGTGGGGAAAATGAGCAACAGTTGGCCTCACTCCGCGGGACATCAACTTACATCCTGCTGCCATGCTGAAGACAGAACACGGGCTGAACCCGAGGGATGTAATGGCAGGTCTCTGGAAAGCAGACACATGCGAACAGCACTAAACCTTTTCTAGAGACCTACAAAGCTAAAAATATGTTTTTGAAATAAATTAAAGATTTGTAATAAAAAAATTAAAATAAAAAACCTTAATGATTTACTGTACCATAACTGACGTCAGTTATTAGTTCCAGCAAGTGCCTTAGATTATTTGGATAAATAATTTAGTTGAAAACCTGAAAGGGTTTGTGAATGGATATGTTCATAATTCAATAATAATTCACCTCATGTTAGCTATGTTCTTGTTAACCGAATTAAAGATAAAATTTAAAATACATATGATTATTAATATTATTCATAGAATCTTAACTGTTGATGACATATCAAATACTTTCTTTGCATTATAATTTGTTGAATAATGTGTTTATTGTCTTGTGTTTGGCAATAGGGCAGTGTCATGCAAAAAAAACAAAACCTTTTAATCTGAAAACTGATATTGAAAGACAGGAAGGACGAGATGTAAACACATTATAACACAGATGGCCTGTCATTCTCTGTGGTCACCATGGTAACCAAAAGGAGTTAGGACTCATATTCTTGCAATATGTATACTTTCAATGTTAGGCATGCAAATGGAACACTGCGTAGTAAAATAAACAAAATGTAAATTAAAATCAATGTACAGATATCTTCCAAATTCTAGCACTCCTTGTCAGGAACTGTCTTTCTATCATACACTTTAACCAACTCTCTATATCACGCTCACTCTCACTCACACACACACACACACAGAAACTCTTTCAGACATGGACCATAACCGACTCTTTCTCACATTCGATCACACTCATGCACACAGAAATTCTTTCAGACACGCTCCATAATCTACCCTCTCTCTCACACACACACACACACACACATGGTTTTAAGATCCTGGAGAATTCACTGCAGAGTGCAAAAATACTCTGCAGTGAATTCTCCAGGATCTTAAAACCATGCCAGCTGTTCTCTCCCCTCCTGTCTTTATATCTGGGTCTGACTCATTCCCTCTTGACCCGCTCCCCGAACTCTCCCCTTCTTCTCTCCTTTTCTAAAGCTCCACTGCTTTTAACTCCTCTTTTCTCCTTACTCTCTGCTGCTCCATCCATCCATGAGGCGTTGCCATGGAAACTTGACAAAATTGATACTTTTCTGGCCAGAAGTAATACACTGTCAAACCGTTGGAAATTCCCATTTTCTTTCATCAAGCCCATCTATATATACCGGTCCATTCCAAGACATTCATACAAATAGTTTCACATTGTACATTTTTGGATAATATATAGTTGTTATGTATTATGTGGCTATAGACTTATTTTAAATTCTCTGGACAGTCAGCATCCTAACAGGATCTGTGTTTACAGTTTATCCTCACCTATTACACTTCGTCAAGCCTCTCTCAGTAAAAATCTTTATTTAACACCAGAGAATGAATGCTAGAGGTGGATCTCATCACTGTGTACTTAAGAAATAAATAGGAATAAAAAAAAAACAACATTTTTATCATTGAGGTCATAGACACACACACACACACACAAATCATCTCTCTCTTTCTCTCTCTCTCTCTCTCTCTCTCTCTCTCTCTCAAACACACACACACACACACACACACACACACACACACACACA